>JAVJIF010029812.1:0-107782 GCA_038442645.1 Agave tequilana | reverse complement strand
ATGATCATTCACTCTCATCAAAGCACTCCTACATGGTCCCCAAAAATGCCAGCAACATGGGTAGGTGGAGATTTGGACCGGGACAGGGTGCGTATCTAGGTCAGCATAAGTTTGAGTTGGTGGTTGATGTTATTTAATACCATTCTACACAGATTATTTTTAGCTTATGCGGATGTACTTAGCGGAAGATCAAGATAATGTACTTGACTTAATGCCAAATTCACAATACGTTGAGACTTGGCGTGAGCCTGGCAAATGGAAAGCACCCAGTCAGTGCAGGAAGAGAAATTAATGTGCTCACTTCATACACTCTCATCAAAGCACTCGTACATGGGCCCCAAAAATGCCAGCAACATGGGTAGGTGGAGATTTGGACAAGTAGAAACCAGGAAAGGGCGTATAGGTCAGCATATGTTTGAGTTGGTGGTTGATGTTATTGAATACACATTTCTACAGAATACTTTTAGCTTATTGCTGCTGGCTTAATCTAAAACCAAGTAATAGGTGGTTGACACAGATTGGTTGCCGAGGATTCAAGGAACACTAAACGAACTTGGTAAAGCTGTTAATTTGCCAAAAAAAAAAAAAGAGTTGTGGCTAAAAGAGGTAAATACAGTTAAAACGGTTATTAGCAAACTATCAGACGTTTCTAGTCATTGCAATTTATTGTTCAGTGCTTGGAATCAAGAAGAGCTTAAAGTTACCTAAAGGAAGGACATCATGATAGTTGTGGCCCTTTGGAAGAAAACCGTAGAAGGTAATTAGATAAGATCCTGAAATTTCCCATAGCTCATATAGCACTCCTGCCCTTTTCTACAAGGTCTTGATGCGACGAATTTCAAGGAGTCTGTTCCCAAGTCACAATGAAGCACATGTGGGCATAGCTGCAAAAATTACAGAGATAAACAATGCAAAAGAAATAATGATATGGTGCAAAGGTAAGTTTGTGACTATGAAAAGAATGAAACAACTTTTAACTTGCATTTTACACCCCATTAAGGTTCACAAAGCTGCAGTTATGGCCTAGTCACTTGCACATTGTCTACACAACCCTACAAAAGAAAAATATGCTACTCAAATTTGCACTCTCCAAACCAAATTGTTCATGTATTTGCATAACTCCATCTACATAAATGCAGGAGAGAATGTGTGCAGGGCTGTCCCTTCAACTAGATAACTTCTAGAAAATGTTGTTGACCCTAAGTTACCTTACATCAACACAAGACTAGCTTTTGCACTAAAAATCTTATGCACAACAGTATGAGCAGGATACTTAATGAGCATGATGAATTGGAATTTAACAAAGCACATGGTTTCGCTCCATGAAAAAACGTGGAGGGCAACGAAAATTGCACACATACAACTTTTAAACTGTTGAAAATATTTACATGCAAATATAACTCTACAAGGTAAATAATAAGATTAAATCTGAAAAGCACATTGTTCGCTCCACGAGTCAACACTGAGGCCAATGGAAAATGCACACAGACAAAGAGATAGAGTTGGATCCTTTGGAAGAATGTGGAGATAAATCCTTCCCATTCAAACTTAATGTTAGACCACTCAAATTGAAGATCACTCAATTGTAGTTGGTCTATGTTGTAAAGAGTTCTTAAAATAAAAATTAAGTGTTTTAAATACTTTTTACCTATCCATCAAATAGGTACAAAATGAATGGCTGAAATTGTGAGTTGGTTAGTTTGACGGTGTAGAATATTTGAAACCTAAGAAAAAAATGGTGTGAGAGGGTTTTTAAATGTTTAGATGATGGTTAAATAATCGGATAGACAATTTGCATGCCCAAATCATCGATCAAGCAATATGTTACTTCTGGCCGTCCATTTTTTGCCTACTTCATGGAAGTGGAATAGATCCTAACAGCCATACATATGCCAATTACTTAATGAAAAGTCATACTTAATTTGTTACATTTTAAATTTCATGTGGAAAAAAATGGTACAAAGACATTCCTTTCCTATATATTGATTTACAGACTCGACCAGAAAAAATGCTGAGATTCTGGCCAAAACCAATTAAAATTGTGGCTCTATAAATAAATTTCTACATCACCACGAAGACAAAAAGGACAAACTGGAACACCATGCATGTAGAACACAGTAATTATACTAGTTTTTAATTATACTATAATAAAAGTCAAAGGTGAATAATGATGAGAGCGAGTATGACCGTAAAAGGAAGTAAACATGTTTTGATATTAACAAAAATTGTGAAGCAATCAAGTTCAAGACGAAAAAGAAAAATTCTAGATGACATGCTATGAATTTGTTAATGCAAGGCCCATAATTATTTGGAGGTGAATACCTACATGGGAATACATGGGATACAAACAATCTTCGACCCTACAGCTAAGACATGGGGATCGCCTCCCAAGCAAAAATATAACTACTACAGGTAGGGCTGTAAATGGTACCGGAAACCTGATAACATGATCCGACCGTTTACATATTTAACGGGTTTGGATCTAAAAAGTTAAGACCCGAATTCTTATCGGGTCGGGTTCGGGCATGATACTTTCAAACCCGCAACCCAATAACAAACCCGAAAAGAGAATAAATGTTATAAAATGAAATTCACCATAATACATTTCACTATATTTAAATTGATAAAATTATATAAAGAGAACTTAATGATATTATTATAAAATAAAATATGTAGGTTTTCAATTTACATCTAAAAAAATTGAAATTCACTTTAAAAAATAACTTTAATTGAAATTTGAATATAACTATTTAAAATCCGAATCCGACCCGAAACGATAAGAAATAAGAGATTATAACCCGAACCCGAATCCGAATTCCTTATCGGGTTCGGGTTCGGGTTCGGATATGGCATGGAGCCGACCCGAACCCAACCCTCACACCCCTAACTACAGGTGAAAGATTGTCATTTGTCATATCAAGCGAATTATGTATAACCAATGGCATAGCTGGAGTTTTAAACTCGGAGGGGCACACTTTCATGTACCAACCTAAATCTGATTAGAAAATAAGAAAAAAACTATTTATAACATTTATATCTTTAAATTAAAATTTCATAATACTAGTTCAAAATTAATAATATGTTAAAAAATTAAATTATTAATCTATTCTAAATGCCTTCAGAATTTATCTCCCTTACTTTTCAAGTAGAGTAAAATGTACATGTTTATTATTATAATTCTTAAATTATTCTTAATATATAATCCACCTTTATTGTTGAACACTTGATTTATAAATAGTTTATCTTTTCTAGTAAATTTATTGTTTTCCTTTCCTTTTTTATTTGCATTTTTCTTTTATTTCCCTTTATTTTATTTTTGTCATGTGTTAAACGCTCTCTTAAATTAATAAAAAGTTTTGAGAGAAATAAGAGAAAAAGTACAAAAAAAATTAAACTTATTATTTTGAATTAATAAAGTGCTTTGTTGGGAAAATAGGGTTAAAAAATTAAAAAAAAAATTAGAAAGAAAATAATCATATTTTTATTAACAACACAACAACATCTAAGCCATTTGTTCCACGTACTTGGGGTAGGCTACATGAACCAAAAGAGAATTACACCGGATCGGGCGCATGGATCAGCTTTCTCCACTCATTCTTATAAAGCAATATGCCATCATTTAGACCTTTAACCTCTATATCTTGTCGTATCACATCCATCCATGTTTTCTTCGGTCTCCCATTCGCTCTTTTAACTTGCCTAATTTGATACTCTAGCGCATCTGTAGGTCTACGTCGCACATGATCAAATCATCGTAGGCGTCATCTTCTCTTCTATAAGGGCTACGCCTATCTTACTACGAATATCCTCATTTCTCACCTTATCTCTGCCACTTGTGTATAACATGAAGCATCAATTTCCAATATTATGCATGCGTATGATCACTACTATTGTAAGAAACTTACAGATGAAAATTAACTTATTGTTGCCACCCATTCGTAAGATAAATACATAATGTAAAGCATCAATTTCCAATGTTATTCATGTGTACGATCACTACTATTGTAAGAAACTTACAGATGAAGATTAACTAATTGTTGCCCCCCATTAGTAAGATAAAAACATAATGTTGATAAGAATAGAGCAAAATGCAATATAATAGCTTTCAGTATAAAAAAAGGAACCATTGTTAGTGGCATTGTCATGTTGTCCCGATGAAGTAGACATCTTAAAAATATTATGACTCATTTGGAAGCCCCATAGAACCGACATAATTATTTCAAGTATTACAATTTAGTTTGGAAGGTTAAAATCTTCACACAAGTAAATGTAATCGTTGAGCTAAAAAATGTTAGCTTATATCATAAGTCAGCTATTGGGTTGCATTTCAAATGCCCACATCTGGCATGATTGTTTCAAGTATTATAATTTAATTCTCGATTTATACAATAAATCTTCCCCTAGAGTCACCACGATAATTCAGTGATCCTTAATAAGAGTTGCCTTGTCAAGCGTATTTCGGCTTGCATCAATTAAATCCTTCATCTCATAAGGCGAGAGGCGGGGGAATCCCCTTGTCCATCCTAGAAATTTGCTTTGTATGTACCTTAGCTATTATATCTTGGAATGACGATTTTTTTCATTTTTGTTTTGTGTATTTGTGGGGAGTGCTTGGAGCACGTTTCGTTTGGGTGGGGGTCGCTGTATATCCACAAATAGGCTTTATCAATATTTTGTAGCATCTAAAAGTGGGCAATTTTTTCTTGAGACTTGAGAACTCATTGAAAGTATTTATAGTTTTCACAAGATCTCAAGACATGAAAAGAAATTCTAGAGGCATGGAAAATAAGCATTATGATAAGCGCAATCCAAGGACCAATGCTAGACATGCAAACAATGTGACGCCGGACCCTTTATTCACCACCGAAGTTTTAAAAAAATGTAATAAGATACAATCAATCAGTGTCGACACTATAATCATGGGAGGATTTAAGGCCGATAAGTACAAGATAAATGACCCCCCACCCAAATTCCTACATATACGCCAAAGATTTTGCCCCATCTTTCATATAAGAAAGGAATATTATTTTAGCTCAAGAAACTCCCCCGCCCCAGACCCCTTGGTATTCTTATAAAAATACCTCACCTGTCAAATAAGAAAATTTCTTTATTAGGCCCAAGAAAATATCTGCACGTACCTCCACAATTGCAACTATTCATCCAGAATCAAATGAACAAATGCAAATTTGGGAAAGTCCAAAGGTTTTAGACAGGACAAAGGTAACGAGGGCATGCAGGGGCGGTCGCCCCACGCCCTTGAGTTTTCAAAAATTTCATAAATTAGCATATTTTTATTTGCTAATCTCCCCCCTTCAATTAGAGCTTCCTAATATTTAGCTTTACAAAAAGAAGAAACTTTCTAAAACCTCTATTGTGTGATTTATGAGGTGTATGGTATTATAGAATTAGTACAGATGCTTCCTCATTTAAGCCGAAATATTAGGAATAGGCATGTAAAAGTCCAATATGAGATTTGAACGCATAAATCATCATTTCATTATAAGAAAAACACAACTAAGAAAATAAGTATTTAACAAATCACTCAAATGTCAAATAAGTTTTTCACATGTGCTTTACTCATCCACCAGTTGTTCATCACCTTTACTTATCTCCTGGCCTAAATTTATTTGTTTTTATTTATTTTTACAAATTAAATTTTTTTACTATTTTTGTAGACAGGTTATCGAAGAATTAAAAAAACATTTTGATTGAAAAAAGAATACGTGAACAAAAACATCTAATTAGTTATGTTATGTGTCGATCAACTATTATTATTCTTATTATAATTTTTATGATAACTTTGAACTCTCTGCGAATTTACACTTCAATGCAATCGAGTTGTTACAAACTACTTATGAAAGAGATTAATTCTATAAAACTATAAGAGAGTTTAAATATATTATTATTAATTATTTTTAATGAATATTACAATAATAATTGGGTTGCAAAGTTTTTGTTGAACTAAATTTAGCACTTTTAGGATTTAGTTATTTCATTTTTGTACTCTTTTTCTTTCAATTTTTATACTCGCCCCATGTGAATGATTCTTGGCCCCGTCTCTGGTTTTAGGAATCTTTAAGTTTCTTAGTATTCTATTTCTTAATATTTAATGAGATACTTTCGTGTTTATACTTGAACAAAAAATAACAAGAAAAATAAAAAGAAAAATAAAAGAGAACAGAGTCGAAAGAAAAAAGAAGAGAGCAAAAAAAAAATAAGTTGGTGCTTTTGGAAAACCCATGAATTATGTTTGCATGTTTTGTTATTTTATTTCTCTTCAGTTGTAAAATAATCTAGCACTTTATTTTCTATTTTGGGAATAGTATATTTGCAACTGCAATTGGTAATTCTCTTCTAATTAGTATCAAGATAATAAAGTAACAAGCTGTAGGCATTTTACAGGTTATTTTATTCCACATCATTTACAATAAAATGATAGTATATGCTATATTAAAACTTGAGTATCTATTTTTTGTGAATATGAAATGAATAATACATTATGCTTAAATTTAGATATTCGTAAAGTATTTTTGAATTTGAACAATAAGGTTTTACTCTCTATTATGAATATCTTTTTAATTTATAATACTATCTTTTGTATGTTATTTCCCTTACCTGTCAAATAATCCTAACCTCTAATATCCTAATGGATCTCCGGGACCCAAAGAAAAAGATATGACCCCAGAATGCATCAGCCAAATAAAAAATAACTTAGGAAAATAAGCACTCCACTGAAAATTAACAATGCGGTAATAATGCAACATGGATGGATTTTAAAATAAAATGGAGGTGATAAAATTTCTTTATAGACAATGGTTTGTCAAGCTATACCTTCTTCGTCTTGAGAATGTACGGATCATTGGGTGAACAAGCCCGCCATTCCTCGCACCATGGAAGTTTTGGGCACTCCAAGAAACGTTTAATATACAGTGTAAAAGTAATATCCTTCCTCTTGTCCTGTTTCCTTTGAATAGCTGCATTCATCTCCTTCTACTGTTGAAAGAGATCACAAAAACTAATAAGTGTTTCTTCAATATTTTACTTGTCGGACACATTACAAAGATTCGGAACAGCAAGTCATCTTAGTTTCATATTCATCTTGGTGAGATCATATTAACAGACCGCTAACATATTAATATTCGTCTCAGTTCAAAAAAAAATCTCTTTTTCTGTTCCTCCTCATAACTCAATATATCATGATTTATTTATTGATATTTAAGAGAAAACTTTTACAAATCTATCTATCTAGTAACAAAGCATGCATGTAGACATGACAAAATCAGATAATTAATTTAAAGTAAATTCCAGTGAAAAAAAAATTGCAAGCGGTAAAACTCAGGCAAAACAGCACCTTTTCCAGGATTCGGCGACGTTTCAATTCTACATGTCGGTGGTTGGAAGCGACAGCAAGATATCTATTAACAGAAATTGGAAGCCCATATTCTTCTTCTTCTTCTTCAACGCTCTCCTTCGACTTCTTGTTAACCTTCACCAGATCGTCTTCTTCTTGACTTAGAATCATATAGCGACTACCATGTTCATCACTCTCCTTCGAAGAAGTCGCGCTGCTGTCAAACTTTTATTGATTACAGCAGTCCATCCAATATACTTACACAAAATATGCTCTTTAAGATTGCAGATCCGAAAGAGCCATATTTACTCAACTCTCAACAATACCACAAACTCTGTAAAAAGGAAGATATGATAAAGATAAGAGCTCTTCCACTTAAATATACTTAATTATATCTTTTATAACGGTATAAAAAATTATATGCATATTTATATTTCTATTTGTGAATTATAATTAAACTAATATTTTCTTATGTTGTGGTTATCTAGACAAGCTTAAATATGTTCGGTGTATCGAGTTAATGACTACAAAACAAATTAAAGAGAGTAATGAATTGCCTAACAAATTTTACCAATCTAATCACATTTTGTTTGGTTCGGAATTTGCTTTTCATTAGGTATCTTTTCTTTTTATTAGGAACCTGTGCAAATTTCGAATCAAGTAAAATGTGATTAAATTAATGAAGTCTGTTAGACAATCCATTACTCTCTTCAACTTGTTTCATAGTCATCAACTCGATACACCGAACACATTTAAGATTGTCTAGGTAACCACAACATAAGAAAATATTAGTCTAATTATAATTCATAAAAAGAAATATAAATATGCATATAATTTTTTATACCATTATAAAAAATATAATTAAGCGTATATAAGTGGAAGAGTTCATATCTTATCATATCTTCCTTTTTGCAGAGTTTGTGAAATTTTTAAGAGAGTTAAGTAAATAGCGACTCTTTCGGATCTGCAGTCTTTAAGAGTACCTTTTTTGCAAGTATATTAAATAGACTGATGTATGCACTATCCTGAAACAAGTAAAGTATGTGTGAAGTATAATTATTGAATTAAGTTTATAGAGTTGAACTATATAAATATTCGGTATTCTATATGACAAAAAGGAAAAAAAATTGAGAAAATCAAGATTACCAAGGTGGAGTTAAAGACCATTATATACCTAGAAGAATTTTTTTATTATAATTAGAAAATTATAAGAATTTTACTATAATCTCTCTTTTGTGTTTATGTTTATTCCTATGTTTACTTGAGAAATACATAACGAATAGGTTAGACCTCTATTCTTATTAAGATATTGGTTTTTTTTAAAACTTTTACTATAATTCCAAATTGCCGTGTGAAACTCTATCAACAATTGACTTATACCAATTTCCAATTATAATGTTTATATTTCGTGAAGCAGTATAAACTTTTGAGGTCTAGTTATTAATAAGGTGTTTTAGATACGAAAACAGACACGGAGAATCGATTTAAACAATTATCCAGCCAGGTAAAAGGACCTAGCTATATGTGTATATATTTCTATTAATTGTCTATTTGACTTATGTAAATATATATATTTGGTTGAATTATATATGAAATAATCTAATATTAAAGTGATCTTATAAATAATTAGTTTTTGTCAAAATGGGAGTAACATACTTTATCTTAAACAGAATATAATTTTTAGAAAATAATGATTTACATTAAGTTCATAATAAAAGTTACTTCTTTTCAACATATTTTTTATTGTGATTAAATTTATTAGTAATGTTTACTAATGCATATTTGATGGAAGGGCAGAGCTACAAAGAGTGTTAATATACCTTAATTTAAAGTCGAGAATACTGCCTGCTCTTAAAAAGGACATGACACGGCGACTGCAGGGAATCACCGCTGAACACGCCTTTCTTTGCGATTGGCATTTCCAGATCTGGAAACAATCAGGTGCTGATGATAATTATATGGCCTTTGGAAAGGAGGACATAGACGGAGAGTAGTTCAACAGATCGGGGAGAGAGTTGAGATGTTGATATCATGATTCTTGGATCCCACAAGACGAGAGGGAGAGTGAGGGAGAGGAGACGGAGTGAGGGGGAGAGGAGAAGAGATGGCATCCAATATTAATATTATTAATATCCGTGCAATGGACCCCACCAAAAATTCCACTCAATTCATTCTTATCTGGATTCGGCCCACACTCACATGGAGTCGGCTGACATGTCAGTATCCTCTTTGACCGGTTCCCTTGTTTCAATTGCGAGCTAGACTCGAATCTTTTCAGAACTGAATCTTTACAGAACTGAATTTTATCCCAATGCAACATCTCAAATGCAAGAGAATAGAGAAGACCTGAATCTTTTCAGAATTGTAGGATTGCGAGCCAGACTTGTCTTGTAGAGCTTCGGATGATAAGCATGAGGACATGAAAGCCCTAACCTCAACCCCATTCTTCCTTCATTGACAATTGCGGCTAGAAATCCTACAAAAACCCCAATTCAAATTTAAATTCAAAGCACATTCATCCAAAATCTTGAAAAAAATTGAAAAGCAACAAGTACAATATCAAAGGAAAAATGAAATCTCAGGAAAAAAATTGAAACAAAATAATAAGAGAGAATCAGAGAGTTGAGAGGATTAAAATCAGACCTTGTTGTTCTGAAGAGAAGGCGAGAGCGCGAGCAAGGGTGGGGAGAAGGTGGAGGAGTGGGAGGGGGCCAAGAAGAGATCGGATCTGCGAGGAAGGCGAGGACGAGGCCGAGACTATGATCTGATGACCGGCAAGCGGATCGTCGCCGCCGACAGATCTGATGAGAGGCGGCGAGGAGAGAGTGAGGCGAGATCGAGAGAGTGAGGGTGAGGGTTAACTTGTTAAGGTATTTAAGTAAATGGGTATGGGTCTAAACGGGCTTTCAATTTGACTTCAACCCTTCAACCATTTGGTGCAACTTTCTTGCCAAGACAAGAAAACAATAAACAAAACTAGAAAGAGGTTTGTTATAATCCCTAAAAAGCGACAAGGCGACCTCCAATTCTCTTGGACTACGAAAGACATCCACAAGGAGACAAGGTGGTAAATTTTCTATATAAGAAGTGCATTTAACTCCGAGGCCAACAGAAGCCAAGAGTCAACAAAGACATACAACAGATCACCTACTGCACAACACACACACACACAGAGAGAGAGATGCGTGCGTGTCAAAAGCATTTTCATCGAATTTCTCATTTTATTCTATAAAAGAAGCTAGCTATTTCATCATTACTTGCCAATTCTTGCCAAAATTTGGTCATTTGGTAAGAGTTAGCCGGAATTAGCTTAATTCTTGAGCCAACTCCACTGCCCAACAAGGTCCTAGAGTCTTAACGCTTGCCTCCGCCTTTCCACACAGGAAATAATCCCTCTCTCGTCTATGTTAACTAAATAGAACATCATGGCAAATAGCAAGCAGTATGGGACTTCATCCTGAATATGCCTAGCAAGTGTGTTCATAACTATGGAAAATAAGGACTCAATGTCAAACATTGATGCAAGTGTACAGTCAATCATTTTGTCTAACCCTGAACTGACCTCGTTCTAGTTACTACATCATACATGTCCTTAATCACATCAATATACTAATCACTTGGATCTTTCCTAAAACCTACAACATTTACTCCCTATGAAAGAGATTCTTCCAGATCAATGAAAACTATATGCAGTCTCTTTTCTTCGCTCAATGTCCCTTCTCTGGTGTTCAGTAACTATTAGAATATCATGGCAAATAGCATGCATCATGGGACTTCATCCTGAATATGCCTAGCAAGTCAATCATTTTGTCTAACCCTGAATTGCCCTCGTTCTAGTTACTACATCATACATGTCCTTACTCCATCAATATAACTAACTACAAATCACTTGCATCTTTCCTAAACCGACAACATTCTCTCCCTGCGAAAGAGATTCTTCCAGATCAATGAAAACTATATGGAAAATCTTCTCTATATATCTCCCAATTCAGCACTTTAAGCTTTGACTTCCCTCGCATAAATAGCAAAATTGACATTTAAAACCAATATTTCTTTCCTTGGTCTTCATCAACTAAACTCATAAGCTACTGGTAGTGTGAAAATAGGTACCAAGATGCTTCTCCTGGATGCATTAGGCACTTTATTAGTTTACAAAGTTTTTAGTGTGTGCACAAGTCACATAATTCACTAATTAGCACCCAAAACTGATGACGCTGAAAATAGACAATGGCATCTCATTGAAACTTTTTGACACATTGTGCCTCAAAAATGCCAGCAACATGGGTAGGTGGAGATTTGGACAAGTAGTAACCAGGAAAGGGCGTATCGAGGTCAGCATATGTTTGAGTTGGTGGTTGATGTTATTGAATACACATTCTACAGAATACTTTTAGCTTATTGCCGCTGGCTTAATCTAAACAAAGTAATAGACACAGATTGGTCGCCGAGGATTCGAAGAACACTAAATGAACTTGGTAAAGCTGTTAATTTACAAAAAAAAAAGTTGTGGCTAAAAGAGGTAAATACTGTTAAAACGGTTATTAGCAAACTATCAGAAGTTTCTAGTCATTGCAATTTATTGTTCAGTGCTTGGAATCAAGAAGAGCTTGAAAGTTACCTAAAGGAAGGACATCATGATAGTTGTGGCCCTTTGGAAGAAAACCGTAGAAGGTAATTAGATAAGATCCTGAAAATTTCCCATAACTCATATAGCACTGCTGCCCCTTTTCTACAAGGTCTTGATGCGACGAATTTCAAGGAGTCTGTTCCCAAGTCACAATGAAGCACATGTGGGCATAGCCGCAAAAAATTACAGATAAACAATGCAAAAGAAATAATGATATGGTGCAAAGGTAAGTTTGTGACTATGAAAAGAATGAAAATTTTAGCTTGCATTTTACACCCCATTAAGGTTCACAAAGCTGCAGTTATGGCCTAGTCACTTGCACATTGTCTAAACAACCCTACAAAAGAAAAATATGCTACTCAAATTTGCACTCTCCAAAACCAAATTGTTCACGTATTTGCATAATTCCATCTACATAAATGCAGGAGAGAATGTGTGCAGGGCTGTCCCTTCAACTAGCTAACTTCTAGAAATGTTGTTGACCCTAAGTTACCTTACATCAACACAAGACTAGCTTTTGCACTAAAAATCTAGTGCACAACAGTATGAGCAGGATACTTTAGGGCGTGTTTGGTAACTTGCAAAATGTTTGCAAAATGCAAAAACTTTTGCAACTTTACATTTTACACTTGTTTGGTTTCGTTTGCAAAATGCAAAATGCAAAAACTTTTGCAACTCTTCTTTTCCCACTTGCAGTTGCTACAGTTAAATTTGTGGTCATGTAAATCTCACTTTTACACTCATATTTTCCCACTTGCAGTTGCTACAGTTAATTTTGTGGTCATGTAACTCACTTGTAGTACACTTACAGTTCAAAACAGTTACTTGATAATCAATATATAATTAAATATTATTAAATATTTAATATTTTAATAGTGTTCAATTTCTTATTTAATTATTTAATTATTTTATATTTTTAATCTTTAACTTTTTTATTGTTTTAATATTTAATATTTTACTATTTTAATTTAATATTTTAATTTAATATTTTATTCTTTTATTAATACTTATTCCATTTTTTATTATTTTATTTAGAGTTAATATTTTATTAATATAACAGTATTATGCTTTAATATAAAATTACTATATATTTAATTATTTATTTTTTAATATAAAAAATTACTTTATTAATATCATAATATATTTTATTATTATATTAATATTTTATTATGTTAATATTGTAATAATAATTCAGTATAATAAAACTATAATGATAATTTATTATTAAATTATAATTATATTTTACTTTATTATTTTATATTTCTATAATATTACAATAATATTATAATAAAATTTATATTATAATAATTTTCAAGTATTTTTATATTATAATATTATAACTATTTTTATTATTGTTGTAACATTTTTTAATATTTATATTTATTTGTATTCTTAAAATTTTATTAATGTTCTTTAGATTTTCTTAAAATTTTATATTATTTATTTAGTTAATATTTTAGTAATATTTTACTATTTATACTAATATTTTATTAATATTATTGTTATAAATAAAATATTAAGATTATTAATTTTTTATCTCAAATTTATTAATACAATTTAATTTGCAATAGTAGATTTAATTTAATAGTATTTATAATATTTAAATCACTGCTACAATTAATTTTGTGGTCAACTTTTCATTTACACTTTCACTTTATTAACCAAACACCGTAAAACACAATATACTTTTCCATTTACACTTCACTTTATCAACCAAACACCGTAAAACACAATATATTTTCTCTGCTACAGTTCACTTTTTCCATTCTCATTTTACGACTTACGACTTGCGACGTTTTGCAACGAAACAAACAGGCCCTAATGAGCATGATGAATTGGAATTTAACAAAGCACATGGTTTCGCTCCATGAAAAAACGTGGAGGGCAACGAAAAGTGCACACATACAACTTTTATACTGTTGAAAATATTTACATGCAAATATAACTCTACAAGGTAAATACTAGATTAAATCTAAAAAAGCACATTGTTCGCTCCACGAGCCGACACTGAGGGCAATGGAAAATGCACACAGACAAAGAGATAGAGTTGGATCCTTTGGAAGAATATGGAGATAAATCCTTCCCATTCAAACTTAATGTTAGACCACTCAAATTGAAGATCACTCAATTGTTGTTGGTCTATGTTGTAAAGAGTTCTTAAAATAAAAATTAAGTGTTTTAAATACTTTTTACCTATCCATCAAATAGGCACAAAATGAATGGCTGAAATTGTGAGTTGGTTAGTTTGACGGTGTAGAATATTTGAAACCTAAGAAAAAATGGTGTGAGAGGGTTTTTAAATGTTTAGATGATGGTTAAATAATCGGATAGAGAATTTGCATGCCCAAAATCCATCGATCAAGCAATATGTTACTTCCGGCCGTCCATTTTTTGCCTACTTCATGTACAGGCAAGAAAACTATAGATCACTTGATTTTTTTGGTTTTAAGTCACTTTAAAAAATGTAGATTAATAACTTTAACGGAATGGATTTGGTATTTGAATGGCCCATCATTGAATTTGAGTGGGAAGGATTTGTGCTCAAATCCTCTGAAGGTAGCCAAGTCTACCTCCACATACAAATTATTCAGCCTGTTGAAACATATATGAAAATATAACTTTACAAGGTAAATATAGAAGCAAACAAATGCCTGAATTGCATGGGATGCAAAAAAAACTCCTCATAATAGATTCCCCAGAAATATCAAAAGAAAGAAAAGTATGTAGTTCAGTCAGCAAACCGAGTGATTAAAGAATCCAGCAACGGGAACAAGGCAAGCCTTCCACTTTCCATCAGGGAATAATATATGCATGCCGCAGGAATGCAACAGTTCCCAAGCCCACGGAAAATCACCGAATGAAGATGGAAGATTAACCTTCTGAATTAAGGGCAGCAATATCTTATGCCGACTCTTCAACAGCTGAAAACGAAAGAGAAGAAAGTTATTATAAAGAGTATGGGAAACATTGCATGGTAAGAAAAACAAAGTTCAATAGGATGCTAGACTACCTCCTTGTTCAACAATATTTTTTCTTCTAATCCAGTTCACTCCAATGTAGCAAGAGCATCATCACCAAAACTCAGTCCTAAACAAAATTGTAATAATATAGAAGAATTTGAGATTAGATAGAATTTTCCTTACAAGTGAGCATACCTGCTATAGTAAAAGAAAATTGGCAACCGCGAGATAACTGAAATCATAAGAGAACAACTATTTTTCTTAAAGCTTAAGAGAACATCCATAATTCAGTATGTGATTGGAGCATTTGCTAGGAGCAAGTAAAATACCAATTCACAATAAATTGGCGTGAGCATGGCAAACGGGAGACCCATTTTGCAAGAAGAGAAATAATTCACTCTATCAAAGCACTCCTACAGGTAAAAATGCCAAATTCACAATAATTTGACTTGGCGTGAGCATGGCAAACGGGAAGCACCCATTTAGTGCAAGAAGAGAAATAATTAATATGATCATTCACTCTCAACAAAGCACTCCTACATGGTCCAAAAATGCCAGCAACATGGTTAGGTGGAGATTTGGACCGGGACAGGGTGCGTGTCTAGGTCAGCATAAGTTTGAGTTGGTGGTTGATGTTATTTAATACCATTCTACACAGATTATTTTTAGCTTATGCGGATGTACTTGGCGGAAGATCAAGATAATGTACTTGACTTAATGCCAAATTCACAATACGTTGAGACTTGGCGTGAGCGTGGCAAATGGAAAGCACCCAGTCAGTGCAGGAAGAGAAATTAATGTGCTCACTTCATACACTCTCATCAAAGCACTCGTACATGGGCCCCAAAAATGCCAGCAACATGGGTAGGTGGAGATTTGGACAAGTAGAAACCAGGAAAGGGCGTATCGAGGTCAGCATATGTTTGAGTTGGTGGTTGATGTTATTGAATACACATTTCTACAGAATACTTTTAGCTTATTGCTGCTGGCTTAATCTAAAACCAAGTAATAGGTGGTTGACACAGATTGGTTGCCGAGGATTCGAGGAACACTAAACGAACTTGGTAAAGCTGTTAATTTGCCAAAAAAAAAAGAGTTGTGGCTAAAAGAGGTAAATACAGTTAAAACGGTTATTAGCAAACTATCAGACGTTTCTAGTCATTGCAATTTATTGTTCAGTGCTTGGAATCAAGAAGAGCTTGAAAGTTACCTAAAGGAAGGACATCATGATAGTTGTGGCCCTTTGGAAGAAAACCGTAGAAGGTAATTAGATAAGATCCTGAAAATTTCCCATAGCTCATATAGCACTCCTGCCCTTTTCTACAAGGTCTTGATGTGACGAATGTCAAGGAGTCTGTTCCCAAGTCACAATGAAGCACATGTGGGCATAGCTGCAAAAAATTACAGAGATAAACAATGCAAAAGAAATAATGATATGGTGCAAAGGTAAGTTTGTGACTATGAAAAGAATGAAACAACTTTTAACTTGCATTTTACACCCCATTAAGGTTCACAAAGCTGCAGTTATGGCCTAGTCACTTGCACATTGTCTACACAACCCTACAAAAGAAAAATATGCTACTCAAATTTGCACTCTCCAAAACCAAATTGTTCATGTATTTGCATAACTCCATCTACATAAATGCAGGAGAGAATGTGTGCAGGGCTGTCCCTTCAACTAGATAACTTCTAGAAAATGTTGTTGACCCTAAGTTACCTTACATCAACACAAGCTAGCTTTTGCACTAAAAATCTAGTGCACAACAGTATGAGCAGGATACTTACTGAGCATGATGAATTGGAATTTAACAAAGCACATGGTTTCGCTCCATGAAAAAACGTGGAGGGCAACGAAAAGTGCACACATACAACTTTTAAACTGTTGAAAATATTTACATGCAAATATAACTCTACAAGGTAAATACTAAGATTAAATCTGAAAAAGCACATTGTTCGCTCCACGAGTCAACACTGAGGCCAATGGAAAATGCACACAGACAAAGAGATAGAGTTGGATCCTTTGGAAGAATATGGAGATAAATCCTTCCCATTCAAACTTAATGTTAGACCACTCAAATTGAAGATCACTCAATTGTAGTTGGTCTATGTTGTAAAGAGTTCTTAAAATAAAAATTAAGTGTTTTAAATACTTTTTACCTATCCATCAAATAGGTACAAAATGAATGGCTGAAATTGTGAGTTGGTTAGTTTGACGGTGTAGAATATTTGAAACCTAAGAAAAAAAATGGTGTGAGAGGGTTTTTAAATGTTTAGATGATGGTTAAATAATCGGATAGACAATTTGCATGCCCAAAATCATCGATCAAGCAATATGTTACTTCTGGCCGTCCATTTTTTGCCTATTTCATGGAAGTGGAATAGATCCTAACAGCCATACATATGCCAATTACTTAATGAAAAGTCATACTTAATTTGTTACATTTTAAATTTCATGTGGAAAAAAATGGTACAAAGACATTCCTTTCCTATATATTGATTTACAGACTCGACCAGAAAAAATGCTGAGATTCTGGCCAAAACCAATTAAAATTGTGGCTCTATAAATAAATTTCTACATCACCACGAAGACAAAAAGGACAAACTGAACACCATGCATGTAGAACACAGTAATTATACTAGTTTTTAAATTATACTATAATAAAAGTCAAAGGTGAATAATGATGAGAGCGAGTATGACCGTAAAAGGGAAGTAAACATGTTTTGATATTAACAAAAATTGTGAAGCAATCAAGTTCAAGACGAAAAAGAAAAATTCTAGATGACATGCTATGAATTTGTTAATGCAAGGCCCATAATTATTTGGAGGTGAATACCTACATGGGAATACATGGGATACAAACAATCTTCGACCCTACAGCTAAGACATGGGGATCGCCTCCCAAGCAAAAATATAACTACTACAGGTAGGGCTGTAAATGGTACCCGGAAACCTGATAACATGATCCGACCGTTTACATATTTAACGGGTTTGGATCTAAAAAGTTAAGACCCGAATTCTTATCGGGTCGGGTTCGGGCATGATACTTTCAAACCCGCAACCCAATAACAAACCCGAAAAGAGAATAAATGTTATAAAATGAAATTCACCATAATACATTTCACTATATTTAAATTGATAAAATTATATAAATGAGAACTTAATGATATTATTATAAAAATAAAATATGTAGGTTTTCAATTTACATCTAAAAAAATTGAAATTCACGTTAAAAATAACTTTAATTGAAATTTGAATATAACTATTTAAAATCCGAATCCGACCCGAAACCGATAAGAAATAAGAGATTCTAACCCGAACCCGAATCCGAATTCCTTATCGGGTTCGGGTTCGGGTTCGGATATGGCATGGATCCGACCCGAACCCAACCCTCACACCCCTAACTACAGGTGAAAGATTGTCATTTGTCATATCAAGCGAATTATGTATAACCAATGGCATAGCTGGAGTTTTAAACTCGGAGGGGCACACTTTCATGTACCAACCTAAATCTGATTAGAAAATAAAAGAAAAAAACTATTTATAACATTTATATCTTTAAATTAAAATTTCATAATACTAGTTCAAAATTAATAATATGTTAAAAAATTTAAATTATTAATCTATTCTAAATGCCTTCAGAATTTATCTCCCTTACTTTTCAAGTAGAGTAAAATGTACATGTTTATTATTATGATTCTTAAATTATTCTTAATATATAATCCACCTTTATTGTTGAGCACTTGATTTATAAATAGTTTATCTTTTCTAGTAAATTTATTGTTTTCCTTTCCTTTTTTATTTGCATTTTTCTTTTATTTCCCTTTATTTTATTTTGTCATGTGTTAAACGCTCTCTTAAATTAATAAAAAGTTTTGAGAGAAATAAGAGAAAAAGTACAAAAAAATTAAACTTATTATTTTGAATTAATAAAGTGCTTTGTTGGGAAAATAGGGTTAAAAAATTAAAAAAACAATTAGAAAGAAAATAATCATATATTTTATTAACAACACAACAACATCTAAGCCATTTGTTCCACGTACTTTGGGTAGGCTACATGAACCAAAAGAGAATTACACCGGATCGGGCGCATGGATCAGCTTTCTCCACTCATTCTTATAAAGCAATATGCCATCATTAAGACCTTTAACCTCTATATCTTGTCGTATCACATCCATCCATGTTTTCTTCGGTCTCCCATTCGCTCTTTTAACTTGCCTAATTTGATACTCTAGCGCATCTGTAGGTCTACGTCGCACATGATCAAATCATCGTAGGCGCCATCTTCTCTTCTATAAGGGCTACGCCTATCTTACTACGAATATCCTCATTTCTCACCTTATCTCTGCCACTTGTGTATAACATGAAGCATCAATTTCCAATATTATGCATGCGTATGATCACTACTATTGTAAGAAACTTATAGATGAAAATTAACTTATTGTTGCCACCCATTCGTAAGATAAATACATAATGTAAAGCATCAATTTCCAATGTTATTCATGCGTACGATCACTACTATTGTAAGAAACTTACAGATGAAGATTAACTAATTGTTGCCCCCCATTAGTAAGATAAAAACATAATGTTGATAAGAATAGAGCAAAATGCAATATAATAGCTTTCAGTATAAAAAAAAGGAACCATTGTTAGTGGCATTGTCATGTTGTCCCGATGAAGTAGACATCTTAAAAATATTATGACTCATTTGGAAGCCCCATAGAACCGACATAATTATTTCAAGTATTACAATTTAGTTTGGAAGGTTAAAATCTTCACACAAGTAAATGTAATCGTTGAGCTAAAAAATGTTAGCTTATATCATAAGTCAGCTATTGGGTTGCATTTCAAATGCCCACATCTGGCATGATTGTTTCAAGTATTATAATTTAATTCTCGATTTATACAATAAATCTTCCCCTAGAGTCACCACGATAATTCAGTGATCCTTAATAAGAGTTGCCTTGTCAAGCGTATTTCGGCTTGCATCAATTAAATCCTTCATCTCATAAGGCGAGAGGCGGGGGGAATCCCCTTGTCCATCCTAGAAATTTGCTTTGTATGTACCTTAGCTATTATATCTTGGAATGACGATTTTTTTCATTTTTGTTTTCTGTATTTGTGGGGAGTGCTTGGAGCACGTTTCGTTTCGGTGGGGGTCGCTGTATATCTACAAATAGGCTTTATCAATATTTTGTAGCATCTAAAAGTGGGCAATTTTTTCTTGAGACTTAAGAACTCATTGAAAGTATTTATAGTTTTCACAAGATCTCAAGACATGAAAAGAAATTCTAGAGGCATGGAAAATAAGCATTATGATAAGCGCAATCCAAGGACCAATGCTAGACATGCAAACAATGTGACGCCGGACCCTTTATTCACCACCGAAGTTTTAAAAAAATGTAATAAGATACAATCAATCAGTGTCGACACTTTAATCATGGGAGGATTTAAGGCCGATAAGTACAAGATAAATGACCCCCCACCCAAATTCCTACATATACGCCAAAGATTTTGCCCCATCTTTCATATAAGAAAGGAATAATATTTTAGCTCAAGAAACTCCCCCGCCCCAGACCCCTTGGTATTCTTATAAAAATACCTCACCTGTCAAATAAGAAAATTTCTTTATTAGGCCAAGAAAATATCTGCACGTACCTCCACAATTGCAACTATTCATCCAGAATCAAATGAACAAATGCAAATTGGGAAAGTCCAAAGGTTTTAGACAGGACAAAGGTAACGAGGGCATGCAGGGGCGGTCGCCCCACGCCCTTGAGTTTTCAAAAATTTCATAAATTAGCATACTTTTATTTGCTAATCTCCCCCCTTCAATTAGAGCTTCCTAATATTTAGCTTTACAAAAAGAAGAAACTTTCTAAAACCTCTATTGTGTGATTTATGAGGTGTATGGTATTATAGAATTAGTACAGATGCTTCCTCATTTAAGCCGAAATATTAGGAATAGGCATGTAAAAGTCCAATATGAGATTTGAACGCATAAATCATCATTTCATTATAAGAAAAACACAACTAAGAAAATAAGTATTTAACAAATCACTCAAATGTCAAATAAGTTTTTCACATGTGCTTTACTCATCCACCAGTTGTTCATCACCTTTACTTATCTCCTGGCCTAAATTTATTTGTTTTTATTTATTTTTACAAATTAAATTTTTTTACTATTTTTGTAGACAGGTTATCGAAGAATTAAAAAACATTTTGATTGAAAAAAGAATACGTGAACAAAAACATCTAATTAGTTATGTTATGTGTCGATCAACTATTATTATTCTTATTATAATTTTTATGATAACTTTGAACTCTGCGAATTTACACTTCAATGCAATCGAATTGTTACAAACTACTTATGAAAGAGATTAATTCTATAAAACTATAAGAGAGTTTAAATATATTATTATTAATTATTTTTAATGAATATTACAATAATAATTGGGTTGCAAAGTTTTTGTTGAACTAAATTTAGCACTTTTAGGATTTAGTTATTTCATTTTTGTACTCTTTTTCTTTCAATTTTTATACTCGCCCCATGTGAATGATTCTTGGCTCCGTCTCTGGTTTTAGGAATCTTTAAGTTTCTTAGTATTCTATTTCTTAATATTTAAATAGATACTTTCGTGTTTCTACTTGAACAAAAAATAACAAGAAAAATAAAAAGAAAAATAAAAGAGAACAGAGTCGAAAGAAAAAAGAAGAGAGCAAAAAACAAAAAGAAGTTGGTGCTTTTGGAAAACCCATGAATTATGTTTGCATGTTTTGTTATTTTATTTCTCTTCAGTTGTAAAATAATCTAGAACTTTATTTTCTTATTTTGGGAATAGTATATTTGCAACTGCAATTGGTAATTCTCTTCTAATTAGTATCAAGATAATAAAGTAACAAGCTAGTAGGCATTTTACAGGTTATTTTATTCCACATCATTTACAATAAAATGATAGTATATGCTATATTAAAACTTGAGTATCTATTTTTTGTGAATATGAAATGAATAATACATTATGCTTAAATTTAGATATTCGTAAAGTATTTTTGAATTTGAACAATAAGGTTTTACTCTCTATTATGAATATCTTTTTAATTTATAATACTATCTTTTGTATGTTATTTCCCTTACCTGTCAAATAATCCTAAACTCTAATATCCTAATGGATCTCCGGGACCCAAAGAAAAAGATATGACCCCAGAATGCATCAGCCAAATAAAAATAACTTAGGAAAATAAGCACTCCACTGAAAATTAACAATGCGGTAATAATGCAACATGGATGGATTTTAAAATAAAATGGAGGTGATAAAATTTCTTTATAGACAATGGTTTGTCAAGCTATACCTTCTTCGTCTTGAGAATGTACGGATCATTGGGTGAACAAGCCCGCCATTCCTCGCACCATGGAAGTTTTGGGCACTCCAAGAAACGTTTAATATACAGTGTAAAAGTAATATCCTTCCTCTTGTCCTGTTTCCTTTGAATAGCTGCATTCATCTCCTTCTACTGTTGAAAGAGATCACAAAAACTAATAAGTGTTTTCTTCAATATTTTACTTGTCGGACACATTACAAAGATTCGGAACAGCAAGTCATCTTAGTTTCATATTCATCTTGGTGAGATCATATTAACAGACCGCTAACATATTAATATTCGTCTCAGTACAAAAAAAAAATCTCTTTTTCTGTTCCTCCTCATAACTCAATATATCATGATTTATTTATTGATATTTAAGAGAGAAACTTTTACAAATCTATCTATCTAGTAACAAAGCATGCATGTAGACATGACATAATCAGATAATTAGTTTAAAGTAAATTCCAGTGAAAAAAAATTGCAAGTGGTAAAACTCAGGCAAAACACCACCTTTTCCAGGATTCCGCGACGTTTCAATTCTACATGTCGGTGGTTGGAAGCGAGCAAGATATCTATTAACAGAAATTGGAAGCCCATATTCATATTCTTCTTCTTCTTCTTCAACGCTCTCCTTCGACTTCTTTTTAACCTTCACCAGATCTTCTTCTTCTTCTTGACTTAGAATCATATAGCGACTACCATGTTCATCACTCTCCTTCGAAGAAGTCGCGCTGCTGTCAAACTTTTATTGATTACAGCAGTCCATCCAATATACTTATACCAAATATGCTCTGTAAGACTGCAGATCCAAAATAGCCATATTTATTCAACTCTCTCAACAATACCACAAACTCTGTAAAAAGGAAGATATGATAAAGATAAGAGCTCTTCCACTTAAATATGCTTAATTATATCTTTTATAACGATATAAAAAATTATATGCATATTTATATTTCTATTTGTGAATTATAATTAAACTAA
Source organism: Agave tequilana (assembly GCA_038442645.1). Lineage (NCBI taxonomy): Eukaryota > Viridiplantae > Streptophyta > Magnoliopsida > Asparagales > Asparagaceae > Agave > Agave tequilana. The sequence continues at coordinate 84,503 of JAVJIF010029812.1, read as the reverse complement.
TATTTTCTTATGTTGTGGTTATCTAGACAAGCTTAGATATGTTCGATGCATCGAGTTAATGACTACGAAACAAGTTGAACAAAGTAATGAATTGCCTAACAAATTTTACCAATCTAATCACATTTTGTTTGGTTTGAAATTTGCTTTTCATTAGGTATCCTTTCTTTTTATTAGGAACCTGTGCAAATTTCGAATCAAGTAAAATGTGATTAAATTGGTGAAGTTTATTAGACAATTCATTACTCTCTTCAACTTATTTCATAGTCATCAACTCGATACACCGAACACATTTAATATTGTCTAGATAACCACAACATAAGAAAATATTAGTCTAATTATAATTCATAAAGAGAAATATAAATATGCATATAATTTTTTATACCATTATAAAAAATATAATTAAGCGTATATAAGTGGAAGAGTTCATATCTTATCATATCTTTCTTTTTGCAGAGTTTGTGAAATTTTTAAGAGAGTTAAGTAAATAGTGACTCTTTTCGGATCTGCAGTGTTTAAGAATATCTTTTTTACAAGTACATTAAATAGACTGATGATCCTGAAACAAGTATGTGTGAAGTATAATTATTGAATCAAGTTTATAGAGTTGAACTATATAAATATTCGGTATTTTATATGACAAAAAGGAAAAAGAAAAAATTGAGAGAATTAAGATTACCAAGGTGGAGTTAAAGACCATTATATACCTAAAAGAAATTTTTTATTAATAATTAGAAAATTATAATAATTTTACTATAATCTCACTTTTGTGTTTATGTTTAATCCTATGTTTACTTGAGAAATACATAACGAATAGATTAGATCTCTATTCTTATTAAGATATTGGTTTTTTTAAAACTTTTACTATAATTCCAAATTGTCGTTTGAAACTCTATCAACAATTGACTTATACCAATTTCCAATTATAAATGTTTATATTTCGTGGAGCAGTATAAACTTTTGAGGTTTAGTTATTAATAAGCTAGAAACAATTTCGCTTGTGAGCAAAATGAGCAAGCCAATTACATCAACAATTACCAAAGGTCAAATAACCTCTACTCCAACATGTACAATTCAAGATGGAAGAACACCTAAATTTATCGTGGGGGAACAACATGAAGATGAACTTTCAGCCAACACAACAACAATAGTAACATCAATGCCAACAACAGATGGAGAGGAAACCGAGCTTGTAAGAAGCAGTGACACAACTAGCAACAAACACAACTCAATACCAAATAAACACAACAACATCTGTACCTGATCTTCAAGTTAAGGATGGGCTAGATTGCTGACCTGTTAGCCAACAGACCCAGGGATCATTGTCGAGCAACACGAGCTGAATAAAAAAGAACAAGTGAACGTAATAACTTTGAGGAGCGAAAGGCAATTGGAGCAAGAACAATAAAAAAGCACTGATGTAGTGTGCAAAAGAGTTTAGGATAAGCAATACATATGACAGAAAAAGATGGAAGATGGCAGAAACTAGCGAACGCTAATCCACCATTTGAACAGTTAATCCGTCATCCAGAAGCTGCAACAAGAGCCAGAGACTGTACAGAAGATTCCAGTGAAGCCATATGTTCCACTTGTTCCTTTTTCTTAGAGGCTGAGGAAACAAAGCACAAATAAGCACTTCTCTCAATTCATGAACATGTTTATGAAATTACACATTAATACACATTTTGCAGATGCTTTAGAACGAACGCCGAAGTATGAGCGATTCATGAAAGAAATCTGGAGAAATAAACGAATGTTGGAGGATCATGAGACTGTGATGATCAACGAGTGTAGCGTAATTTTTGTTAAATAAACTATCTCCTAAGCTAAAGGATCCAAGATGGTTTTTTTATACCTTGCACAATAGAAAATTGTTATTTTGAAAAAGCTTTATATGATCTTGGAGCTATCAAAAATCTCATCTCTATATGTTTTCAGGAAAATTGGCGCGGGAGAAGTAACACCAACTACAATGTCACTCCAACTGGTGGACAGATCTATTAAATATCCATGTGGAGTGATTGGGTCCATACTCGTGAAAGTAGACAGGCTCTACTTACTAGCAGATTTCATTATCCTTGACATTGGAGAAAGGTAGGGAAATACAACTTATCTTAGGAAAACTTTTCTTAGCTATGGGTAAAACATTGATTAACATCCAATAGGGCAAATTGGCTCTTCGTGTGCAGGACGATGAAGTAACTTTCAACATCTTCGAAACAACGAAGTACCTAATGGACAAGAAGATTGCTTACATAGTAATATTGTGGATAAGTTAACGATGGAAACATTTAAAGAAGGATATCCCACGTTAGCATTGGAAGCTTATATCATCCACTCCAATACCAACACAAAGGAAGATCATGCAAGGAGGGAGTGCGTGAATTATTTGGAGGCCATGATAATATTCTCTAAGAAGGAGAATTTCATAGAGCTAACACATCTTCCATCACACTAGTGCCTTCGATACAAGAACCATTGAAGTTTGAGCTTAAAGAGCTACCCTCATACCTACATACATTTTTAGGAGATAATTCAATACTTCCAATCATTTCATCCTCATCTTTGATAGGAACGGAGAAAGAAAAATTATTAAGGGTACTATAGGATCACAATGCCAGGTTGGGATGGATTGTGGCAAATTTCAAAGTTATAAGCCTCTCAATTTTCATGCACAAGATCTTAATGGAGGAGAGCTTCAAACCTACTATTCAACAACAATATCGCTTAAATCCGATATTGCAGGAGGTGGTAAGAAAAGAAGTCTTTAGGTTGCTCTATACAGGTATTATCTACCCTATTTCTGATAGTGGGTGGGTAAGTCCAGTACAAGTAGTGCCTAAGAAAGGAGGTATAACTGTGGTAAAAAATGATAACAATGAATTAATTCCAAGAAAAACCACGGGATGGAGAGTTTGTATGGTCTACATAAAACTTAATCAAGCCACTAGAAAATATCACTTTCCACTTCTATTTAAAGATCAAATGCTAGAAAGGCTTGCAAGACATGCTTTTTATTACTTTTTGGATGGGTATTCTTGGTATAATCAAATTGTAATAGCCCCGGAGGATAAAAAATAACAACGTTCACATGTCCATATGACACTTTTGCATATAGGAGAATGCCTTTTGGTCTATGTAATGCACCAACCACTTTCCAAAGGTGCATATTATGTATGTTTGATTACATGGTAGAGAAATTCATTGGAGGTTTTATGGACGATTTTTCTGTTTTTATTTCTTATTTTGATATATGTTTGTCTAACTTGAATCTACTTTTACAATATTGCAAGGAGACTAAAATTTGATGCTCAATTGGGAGAAATGTCACATTATCATCATTTTTTTAATATTTTTTATGACATTTTCAGTCTTTTTTCCAATCCCAAAAAATTTCATAAGTGTGAAATGCTTATATCTAAGGCAAAAAATTCAAGATCAAATTATCTTTTCAATCTTACTTTCTTAGCCTTTAAATTTAAACAAGATCTATTATTTTGACTCAGTTTAAGAATTCATAATTTTAGGTCTTCCTAATTCCTAAGATAATCTTAATTTTCTTAAAAATAAATCAAAACTATTTCTCTTGTTGCAAAAGGTTTTGTAAAAAGAAAAGAAAAGAGTTTTTATACAAAAGAAAATTTTAAAAATTTCTTAAAAAGAAGTGTAAAAGAAAAAAATTTAAAACAACCTACGTTAGTAACCCTCCCTCACTTTATCTCATGCATCGTCCTCAATGCATCGTGAATGGGTATATTCATGAAACAAATAAAAGGGAAGGAGAATTACCTCATGGTGGTGGTTTCGGTGGTGGTCTGATTGGGCCAAGCATTGCTACCCAATCAAGATAATGTGGTGGCTTGCGGAACCCACCTTTATTGACCTCTTTTCTATTTACATATTTAGAATCCCAATATTAATAGGATCATGCAAGATCCTATCATGAAAATTATTCTCTTTACATGACCAATCTAGGAAGATCATCACTGTGTCATTCTGGTCAATACCTTGGTCCAACAATAGAATGTGATTTTTTGGAATGGTTAATTTGGGCTTTGAAATGAAAAGTTCGGGAACCAATACTAACTCGGGAAAATCAACTTTGGGTTCGAGAGTCGGTTTAGATTGAAGAGTTCGAGTCCAAATCAAAAAAAATTAATTTCACATTCCATTCCCATCAATGAAATGTGATTATCCAAAAGAAGTGGTTCGATTTCAAAATCTATGAATATAGGAATCAATGTGGCTCGGAAAATGGGTCCAACTGGGGTAAGGATACCTGAGTCAAGCTAGATTCAAAGATTAGAATTGAATCACAAAGTTATGGGTCGGGTTCACATTCATATTCAAGTTCATTGAAATGAAAACTTTCCAATTTGTCAACAGGTTGACATTGGTCAAGTTCAAGGTTTGATACTGAAATTGAATCTTGATCAAAGCCTTCAAGATTCCATGATTCTTCGATTTCATCAAATGATTAGAAGTGTTAGGAATAGTCAAAGATTGGTAGGGAGAGTTTCCACATTCCTACACATGTTTTCCAATCGACAAAGTCTTCCATCATATTGAAAGGATCGCTTTGGAATTGGATCATGGACTCTGCACTCTTTTCTAAGTCGATATGTTCTTTTTTCTGTGGGACTTGAAAAATAGAGTAAGGATCTTGGATTTAAAAACTTTGATGAGATTTTGAGTCTTCTAGATTTTGAATTCGTCGCTCGAGTTCCTCTAAGGCTTCCATCTTCTTTTCTCAGTCAATTGGTTCTTCTAATGGTTGTTCGGGAGAAGTATATGAAGCTGGATATTAGTAAGGTGGCTGACCATATGACTCGGGAGAGTTGTATCCCCACCGACTCTGTGAAGAGTGGTGATGATTATTCCAATCTTGTTCATAATATTGGGAGTGGGACATATATTGATTCGGATAAGACCAATCTGACATACTTGATTGGTTAGAGTTATGAAATACCGGGTTGGTAATATCCGAGTCAAAATAGATAGGAGTAAAGTATGGATCACTATATGCATTGGAATTTATAATTGTAATCCATAACACAAAGATGTCAAAAAAATAAAAATAAGCAAACAGACAATCAAACAAAGAAAAAGAAAATTTCAAAAACAAGCCTATACTAGGGTTGACTTAGACCTAGACGACTCCCAACTGGTTAGACGTTCACGGTGTCTATATTGTAGAAATCTGACCACAAGTTAATCGGCAAGGTAGGGACAAGACCAGTGGGAGGTATCCGTGCTAGAGCAACGGGCCTAATTATGCCAAACCACTGTTCTTTGAGGTTTCTCCTCTCAATTTTCAGCCTTTGACACCGATTTGACAACAATCAAACTCTAACTTTTCCCCTTAGGTCAATCTCCTAATGAGATCGAAATGTCCCTAGGGACCAACGTCTAACAAGTTTTATTTTGGCTTGGGTTGTGTGAGTGGGGAGGCAATTTTGGGCTAAGGGAGGGTAATGACTTCTCCACCTTATGTTTTATTGGGATATGCCCTTAAGTTCAATTCGTGCAAGTGCACAATATAGATAAGAATGAACACACAAAGCGAGTAAATCACCCACGTGTTTGTCCTAAGCTATATGTAATTTAATATGTACACCTTTGTTAAGATCACAACAGCACAGAAACAAAATACAGTATATTGGAATGAAAATTGACATGTCTACATGCAAATGTCTAACCATTTTAAAATATCCAATTACCATATTTTAGTTCTAAATATTATTACAGTGCACAGGTGATATAAATAGAAACTAGCAGCAGAATATAGCAATATACAAGAATTTACCTAACCACAAAAGTAAATATGGATTTCTGCTATGCTAAAATTTAACCTGCACACCAAAAATAAAGAAGAAACGTTAACAAAAACGTGAAATCGAACAGTTCCCATCCCCGACAACATCGCTAAAATTTGATTGGGGTGAAATCGCACACAAAAAGTGTATGTTTTGAAATCACAAGTTAAAAGTGCGTGCTTTGGCTTCCTCGATACTTTTGTTATAGCATGGAGGCTAAACGGGTCGAATCCAAAGGGACGGAAAGCGATAGAAGCTTTACCGGTCTATTCATGTGTGTGTTAAAGTTTCTTCAATGTTTTAAAGAATGAAAAGAAAAGAAAACAAATAATGAAAAGAGAAGAGTATGGTGAAACACGTAGAAGTGGGAACATAAAAAGGAAGATATTTGTGATTTTTGATAGTATTTCTAAAACAAAGCGAAAAAGAAAGAAAACTCATGGCCAAGGATACATGCGAGGATGTTAGTGTAAAAATCCATAAGATAACTCATCACATCCAAACAAAATAAACAAGTGCAAGCTACACTTAAATCATTAAATCTAAATAAGAGCAAGAATGAAATAAAGTAATGTTAGCTTGTTAGAGTGCTAGGATGTTAGAGTGTAAAAATCCATCATGAGCCATCAATGGCTCTTGCAAGAGCAAGGCCAAGTAGAAGCTATTAGATTCAAGCGGATTATCAAGTAAGGAGTAAGCAAGTTAGTGGTTAGTAGTTAATTGCCATGAGAGAAAATTAGCTAAGCATATATAAGGAGTTAGAGAGAAGAAAACAAGGAGAGATAAAGAGAGAACCTTTCATAGATTGTCACCTTTCATTACAAGAACTCTTGCTTTCATCCTATGTACTATTGTCTTCCCTATTGCAAGATCTACAAGAAATGAAGAATACAAAAGAGTAAGAAGTAAAACAACTAACCTAAACTATCATAAGGAGAAGAAACTACCCTAAAAACTACACTCAAGAACTCCCTCCCTGAGCTCTCAAAATCCTAGGGTATTTATAGGCCAAGGGGGCATCAGGAAAGTTGTACAGAGTCATGGGTCAAAACTCGACGCACGACTCCATAGTATTGTTGTGGAAACATGGCCATGGTCACGTTTCCGTGGCCATAACTGTGGCCAGGAGCGCAACGCTGAAGTCTGCAGGTCATGGTTGCTCTGATGTCAGGGTATGGACTGCTACTTGTTTTCTGCTCCCTGCAACAGTAGAAGGGCTTCCAAAGTCAATGGCTCTATTAGGATTTAAAAATCACCAAATAAATAGGATATTTGATTTTTCTTCTTCATCCCACACCATGAACTTAGGAACACACAAGAAAACCATTATTTAGCAGAATTTTATGAAGAATAAGTGTGAAACTTTGGTATGAAATATCCAATATTGGAGACTAATAATACCCCTTAGTTCTATTAGGCTTTCTAATTTTTCCATATAGCGAGCCTTACGTCGGTGACTCTCAAACCGGACGGACATAATAATTTTTATTTTTGAACCCTAAGTGTGTAATTACATAAAGTATGCACATTCCATAAAGATAAAAATCAAGATAACTTACTTTTTCATTTTTTTTCAACCTTAGAAATCAAGCAAATAATCTTATTTTGACAAAGTATAAGAAATCCTAATGACTCTCCTATTCCTTAAAATTAACTTAATTTCTTACAAAAATAGGTCAAAATATTATTTCTCTTTTCAAAAAGCCATTAAAAGAAAAAGAATTTTTTAATATATATACACAAAGAAAGAATGTACAAAAAAATCTATGTTAGAACCATCCACCACACCTATCTCATGCATTGTCCCCAATGTGTGAATGAATGCATATATGCATGAAAAAGAAGGGAAGAAAAATGTCATCTCTGGGTGGTGGTTCCAGTAATGGTCAAATTGTGCCAAGCATTGCTGCCCAATCTATATAATGTGAAGTTTTAAAGAACTCACCTTTGATGACCTCTTTCCTATTCATATTTTTACAACCCCTAGACTGAATAAGATCATATGTGCAATCTTATTATTAAAATCATCTCAATTATATGTCAATCTTTAAATATCATCTCAGAGCATGAAAAAGAGTTTCTTAGTCCTTGAATGTTTAACTTACATCCATGTTAACTTACACTTCCACGCCTCTTTGAAAGAAACTTATATGTTATCAATGTAGGTGTTAGTAAATATAAATATTGAGAGGGTTTTTTTATATAAATTAATAGAAAATTGATCTTGGATTCCTCTCTTTTCAATTCATTTAGGAAAAAACTCAATTACAAATTTATTTCCGCCTATATAGATTGATTCTTCCAACTATCACTTCTTTGTATATTTCATTTCCTCTTATACCATTGTTCAGTGCTCTTGACGTTGCTCTCCCCTCAACCCTGACCCCACGCAGAGTAATTCGCGGATCGCTGTTAGGGTTGGAAGGGGGCGGGGAACCCCTCCGAGGGCTCAGGGGCGGGGCCCTGGGACCAGATGTATTTAGGATCGAACTTTTACAGTTCCTATTTGTTCATGCTTTTGTTTGTATTTGTGATCGATGTGGTATTTAGATCTAGATTATATATTGATCATTATTAATGCAGTCGAAGTTCTCACAAAGTCCTCATATAAAAGATTGCGACCTTGAGTTTGTTATTTGTTTTTTGTCGGATGATGACGATGCTGAAATGTGAGGAATCCTTTTATGTGAGAAATACGACTCAAAGACTACGACTCGTGACCTGATTTGATTTTAGGGGAGCTAGAGTTTTAGAGGAGAGTATTACAGTGAGAGAAGAAATGATCGAAGTCCTCATAATAAAGACTGCGACCATGATATCAGTCTTTATTATTAGTAGCAGACCTTGTAATAAGGACAACGATCATGGTCGATGTCCTCATAAAAAGGACTGTGTTATAAGTAGTGGTCCTCATAATAAGGACTGTAATCATGGTAGCATTCTTATTATGAGTAGCAGTCCTCATAATAAAGATTGCGATCATGAGAACTGCGACCAGGCAGTTCTCACAAAGTCGCAGCGGAGCACTTTAAAGTCGAAGTCGAAGTCAAAGTCGCAGTTCTCACAAAGTCGCAGTCGCAGTTGTGAAACGCTTTTAGCTGTGGTCATTGTCGTGATTAAAATTTAAAATAAGGATAATTTAGTTTTTTTTTTGCATTTCACGATTAAAACCCCACTCGACACGTATCTACAATCTATCGCTCGCTAAATAAATGAGATCCAGGCTAAAAAACTTGTAATTGAGGTTTTCGCTAATTAAGTTTTAATATAAGAGGTTCAGCCCAAAATCCCCATAAATTAATATTGAGACCACTGACCGTGTCAAATTATTTTATTTAATTTTGTAATTTTTTGTTGTGCTTTAGCCGAATATTTAGGTTTCCATATTTTGACCAGAGTTTCCCTGAGGAGCCGTTCTCCATGCTCAGAATAATGCAGCTACTCAGATGCCCTAGATAAACTATTTCTGACCATTTCTAATCCACTTTGATTGTTTTGTCAGAAGCTGGAGTCTTGGAGTTCACTGATCTTTGAGTCACCTAAAGGACTGCCTACTTGTCGCCGGATGTGATCTGTGAAGTTGAATACTTGATCAATGCTTTTCCTTCGTATTTGCTTACGAGAAAACAAATAACCACCTGCTACTCTGGGCCACATTTCAATTTAACAATTTGTGAAAAGGAGCTACTCATTTTAAGCTTGCGATGCAATTTGTTGTGTCACTTGTGTCTTCAACGGATGCATCTGTTCTTATTGCTTGAGCTGCCGAAGGCCACCAGTCTCAAGCCCTAGGAAGGAATTCTTGCACCCAGATATCCCACTCTCTCATCTCCCGAATTCTTTATTTTCCATCACGAAAAGAACAGTGCACAGAAGTTTATTTTCAATAGAATTTCTGCGCTTGCATTTATACCTTGTTATGAATTAGTTGTTTCCCGAAAAATCATCATCTTCTTCTTCTTCTTCTTTTCTTAGAAGAAAATTTGGAAGAAAGAAGTGATTACGAATGCTAGGATACATGAATACAGAAGATTTGTACTTGTATTTTTCCTAAGATTTCTTTTAAGTATTCATCCCTCAAATCTTTCTTATTTTTATATTAGTTTCTTAAATTTTTGTAATTTCAATTTAGTCCCTCAAATCCTTTAAGTAACTTTCAATAAGGATAATAGCTAAATTTTCATCGCAATTAAACAGAAAAGCTAGCTCCGTTACAGAAAAATCATGTTTTGATTTAAATACCCCTAGATCAAGAAAAATAAGAAGAATTGAGAAGTAAAAAAAAGAAAGAAAATGAGAAGAATTAGGTTAAAGAGTAATGAGTTATAGATGAGATAAATGGAAAGAAGATAAAAGGAAGAAGAGGGTGGGGCCCGTTAGGATTATGACTGGAATATATCATGAAGGTAGACAACACTTCTGAGATCAAAGAACGGACGTGCACAAAGAGCTGTGCATAGTAGAAGTTGACTTATACTTGATATAATCAACTTATGATAAGAATTAGTCTACTTATACCTTGTATAGTCGACTAGTCTTGCAAATAGAAAGTAAGGGTCTCGGATTTTTGACAAATTAGTCGATTTATACTTGTGTAGTTGTAACACCCCGTTCCTGAGATACGTACTTAGATACGTATTCTAATTTTTCTATCATATTTCTTTGATTTAGTTTTGCAATTGTTTTTGTTTTATGATTATTTGTGTGATTGTTGTGTATTGGATCTGGATTCGTAGACTCAGAGTCAGTCCTAGTCTGAACCAGGGACCCGATCCTAGTGTATTGCTCAATTTGGCCTTTCTGGTAGCCTAATTTACCGATTTCAGTTTCAACCATCATTTTCTAATATTTTAAATTTTTCATAATTTTTTGAAATTTTTCAGAATTATTTTGCAAAATCTTCAACAAAACCGGTGTCGGTCGGCATCGCTGACTGATTCCCAGATTTTTAATTTTCAAATGGAGTTAAATTTTTAGAAACAGTTTTCGTATTACTTCTTAAAATCTCATTTTCTATTTAAATATATTTTTTGAGATTTTTTAGAATTTATCGAAAATCTACCGATTTTGGTGTCCACCGGTACTGTCGGAAGATTTCAAAATTTTTAATTTAAAATTTAAATTAAATTTCTAGAGTCTAATTTCACTGAGCATCTTAAAATAATATTTTCTATTTTTGAGAATTTTTCAGAGTGATTCTGAAACAGTCAATTTTTACCCAATTTAAATAATATTATTTCCCTTCTCTCTTCATTTTCTTTCTTCAATTCTTTTCCTTTCCCTTCCCAAAGTCAACCCAACTGACAGAGCACTCTCCCATCACATCACCTGCCAAATCCCATGCCCCATCTCATCAATTTTCCCTTTTAAACAAACAAATCTCCCCCATTTTCAATCATTCCTATTTCTTTTTCTTTTTCTTTTCTTTTTTCCCCTTCTTTTTCTGCTTCTTCCTTCCTCCCCTGGCGCCTGACTACCCCCTCCTACCCCCAAATCTCTCTCTACCCCCAAATCTCCTTCTACCCTAAATCTCTCTCCCTCTACCCCCAAATCTCTCTACCCATAAATCTCTCTACTAATTCCACTCTCTATCTCCCCCTTACCTATCTCTCTCTCTCCTCCTAGATTCGGTGCCCTCGGGGGGGCTGAGCGCCGCCGGCGTCATGCCGGCGGCTGAGCGCGGCCAGAGGGCCTCCTGGCCATGGTTCACAGTCGCGGTCTCGGCCGCCGACTCGGCGGGCACTGAGACGGATAGGTCTCGGCGACTCGGATCGGTATCGGGCGATACGCGCAAAACGCTACATAGAAAGCTAAAATAATTCTGAAAAAATCACGACAAATCTTAAAAAAAATGTAAACATCCACATTCATGTATCACATATCCAAAATATATCACCTAGCACACTAAACATAAAGCGAAAGTATAAATACACGCGTCGTCGGTAGAAGCATATCAAAATACATGCACAATATAGTAAATTACACAAACTATATTCATAAATATATGCTAATATAGTTATTTCCACATTGAATTGTGATGAGGCACAAAATTTTCATCATAATGCCGAGTCGACCGAGTCAACTCCGATTCTCGGCCTAGTCGGTCTCCTCTGAGTTGAGCCGACCGACTCGTCACTCGGACTCGTCTCGGAACGGGCCGAGACGGATACGACTCGGCCGACTCGTCTCCGACTCGGCCGAGTCTTTGAACCGTGCTCCTAGCCCCCTGTGCGTGGGCGGAGGAGGGGGCGACAGCCCCCTCCCTTCTCTCTTCTCCCTCCTCTCTTTCTCCCTCTCCTCCCTCTTTGGGGTAGCCGGCAGCCACCCTTCCTGTGTCGGCCACGGCGGCCGGCGCAGCTCCCTGCGCCTCCCTTGTCGCAGCCAGGGAGCAGTAAGGCCAGCCTAGGCCAGAGGCCTGGGCTGTGCGTGGGCAAGGCCCATTCTCTCTCTTTCTCTCATCTCTCTCTATCCTGATTTCTCTCTCATCTCTCATCCTCGCTTCCCTTATTTCTCTCCCTCTCTAGCCGTTCCTCTCTCCCTCTCTCTACTCTCTCCCCTATTCTCACTCTCTAAAATCCCTCTCTAGACTTCTCTCTCTAAAATCTCTCTCTAGACTCTCTAAAATACCTTGACTCTCTCTAAAATCTCTCTCTATCTTGACTTTCTCTAAAATGCCTCTCTAAAATCTCTTTATCTCTCTAGACTTTCTCTATCTCCTCTTCTCTTTCTCGCTCTAAAAATAATATTAACATATGAATATTTTAATATATGGACTGGTAGTGTGCACGTGTTTTTGGTGTTCCGGGATTTTACGTCATTTTTCGGTGATTTAGGCGAGTACAATTTCTTTTGAACATGTATCTATTTTATCATTATGCGAGTACTTTTCTTTCATTACTTCATGCTTTGATTACTATCATTACATGTATAGTAATTGTTGTATTTGACATATGATATCCGACACCAATACTTGCCATGCTATATTTAACACATGACACCTGACATCGGTACTTGCCATGCTATATTTGACACATGATACCTGACACGGGTACTTGCCATGCTATATTTGACACATGATACCTGACACGGGTACTTGCCATGCTATATTTGACAAGTGATATCAGACACCAGTACTTGCCACGCTATATTTGACACATGATACCTGACATCGGTACTTGCCACGCTATATTTGACACATGATACCTGACATCGGTACTTTCCATGCTATATTTGACACATGATACCCGACACCAGTACTTGCCATGCTATATTTGACACATGATATCCGACACCGATACTTGCCATGCTACATTTGACACATGATACCTGACACCGGTACTTGCCATGCTATATTTAACACATGATATCCGACATTGGTACTTGTCATGCTATATTTAACACATGATATCCGACACCGGTACTTGCCATGCTATATTTGACATATGATACCTAATACCGGTACTTGTCATGCTATACTTGACATTTGATATCTGACACCGGTACTTGCCATGTTATCACTTGACCTGATATTGTGACATCTGATTGGATACTATTACATCTGACACCTGTATTACATGGCATATTATGATTATCAATTTTACAGGGTTTTGGCATAATTATTATATTATTATCAGACATCTGGTACTCTTGTATTCCTGAACTCCTGTACTCCTGTACTCCTGAACTCCTGTATCCCCCGTATTCCTGTCCCCTGCACTGTTACTCTTGTTAATAGCACAGTTAGACCGGCGTCTGACAGAGCATGCCTGGTGTCGAGATGACGAGGATGTATCCCACAATCGTGCTAGTGTCCGGCGGATCCTAAATGGAACTAAGTGCCACACGAAGTAAAGTGCCACACCACACACACGTGGTGGGGCCACCTCTTGAATCCGTAGGGGCCACCTTTAGAATTCATTCCCCACACAGAGCAAAGTGCCACACCACACACGTGGTGGGGGCCACCTCTTGAATCTGTGGGGGCCACCTCTTGAATCTGTGAGGCTACCTCCTGTATCAACCCTCAGAGCAAAGTGCTACATGGAGCAAAGTGCCACACCATACACGTGGTGGGGGGCACCTCTTGAATCTGTGGGGGCCACCTCATGAATCTGAAGGGCTACTTCCTTCCTCCTGCCTGTGCCGCCTGGTATTAGCGTGATAAGCATTCTCAGTGTATATTAACATCCACACATACTTGTATGATGATAACGCCTGGAGCATGTGTTATTTGGTCTCTCCCCTATTCGAATAATGGTACCCGCGTATCGGAGTTTGGATAAGTTCTACTGGAAGTGCGGGCTCCAGCGTGAACTGTCGATGTTGTGGGACGCCGGTAGGAAAGGGATAAGAATAACATAAGAACATAACAATCATACGGTACTAATTATTATTATTGGATAAATTAAAATGCAACACCTTTATATTCCAGCTATAGTGCTATGCTCTGAGTTGACACCCTGTTTTATAACATATGACCTCTATGATACCATGATGGCATGATTACTCCAGACATACTCTAGTTCTGTTATTCTGAGGGCAACTTAAGTTGTACGAACTCAGACGATGGTGACATGGGATATGTGGTATATAGATAAGAGTTTCCTTGTTTGGATTATCCCATTGACGTATCAATCTCGTGAATTCATAATCTGAGCTTATACAACTAGTTTTGTCCATACTTATATTTATCGCATGTTTAGTGTATTTATCACATGTTTAATATATTTGTCGCATGTTTATGCTTATGCTCTTTATACCATTTTCCATACATGTTTTCTGATTCAGATTTATTGATGTACATGTATTTACTTGATCTCGGATTTACTGCCATTTCCTTTATGTTACTTGTCATTGCCTGTACCTGTATGCCTGAGCCGCCTCATTTGATCATGTATACATGTACCTGTTATGCACGTCATTTGACTTTATTATATGTACTCGCTGGGTTGCTAACAACCCTGGATTCTCATGTCTAGATCCTAAAGCCTGGATCATGGCGGCCTTGTTGTAGTAGATCAGTAGCGCAGCAGAAGCGTGGATTAGCAGTTACCTATCCGGACCCTCCTTCCAGCTTCTCCTTGATTGGCGAGTACTTTCCCGTATTTCATATTGTACATCCTGCTTTTGTGCTTCTTAGTGATCTTATATTCTTGAGATATTGTATCATGCTTTATGATAACTGTGTACTCGTGTTATTATTGCTGGATTGCATATTACCATTATGCTTCCGTACTCTGATTCTTGCATGTACTAATGCTCGTATATACGTGAGGGGATTTCCGACCTGCGTATATACGTCACAGTAACGTCTCCGTACCCGCCGAATTGGGGTGTTACAATAATCGACTAATAGACATGATTAGTCGATTAATATCAAGTATGGTTGTTTTCTTTTCTGGATCTATTTTCAAGTTTGAATTGGATTCGAGTTCCTTTTCTTCTGAGGCGGTGATTGTTCGTATATGGAGTTTGTATAGGACTAGGAGAGTCCTATGATTTATAAATAAACCTTGTTTTAAGCGGTCATCAAAAGTCTTGTAATATTCTTAGCGAGAAGTGTAAGTTTTCTTATTTTAATGCCCCAAAGTTTAATAAAGTTTCTCCCCCTTCTCCCGTTTACAAATAATCTGTCTGATCAGTGAAATCACATTAAATTGTGTTTTGGCTTTCTACAGTTCGGAATATCTTCTCATTTTTTTCTCGTTGCTCGTCGATCCTGTGTTGCTTCCGTTGAGCTGCTCCGGTGATTGATATTAGTGCGTACAAATTGTCAACACGACTCGCCAATCCCAAGCTTTGGTTGCCAAAAAAGAAAGGTTAAACCTATCTTTTAACATATTTCTGTTAACTTTGAAGAAATATTTCTTTTTTCACAAGCTCAATCTAACTAATGTCCAGATTTGAAGTTACTTAAAAGATTTGAGGGACTAAATTAAAATTACAAAGAGTTACCAGAGTAATAGAAAAATATGAAAGATTTAAAGGAGAAACGCATAATAAACCCTTTTCCTATGAATTTTTAAGATTGATGGTACACTTCCCTCGTAGAAAGCCCGTTGAGTTCATTTTAACTTCAAAGGTCCCTATTTGATTTATAATGGGACATAAAGATGACAGATTATTTTGTACTCTAGAGTGCATTGTGCTCAGCGTAAAACCTTTTTTTTTTCTTTTTTCTTATCCTGTTTTGCTTGTAAATTTTCTCTCAACTGGCATAATTGATTATTTTATTTCAGTAGATATATTCATATAATGTCTAACCTTTTTATCCTATTAACCATTTATAGTTACTAATGGGGAGGGATTAAAATTCATAAAATTCATAAAAATATGGAGATAAATCCTTCCCATTCAAACTTAATGTTAGATCACTCAATTGTAGTTGGTCTATGTTGTAAAGAATTCTTAAAATAAAAATTAGTGTTTTAAATACTTTTTAACTATCCATCAAATAGGCACAGAATGAATGGCTGAAATTGTGAGTTGGTTAGTTTGACGGTGTAGAATATTTGAAACCTAAGAAAAAATGGTGTGAGAGGGTTTTTAAATGTTTAGATGATGGTTAAATAATCGGATAGAGAATTTGCATGCCCAAAATCATCGATCAAGCAATATGTTACTTCCGGCCGTCCATTTTTTGCCTAATTCATGTATGGGCAAGAAAACTATAGATCACTTGATTTTTTTGGTTTTAAGTCACTTAAAAAATGTAGATTAATAACTTTAACGGAATGGATTTGGTATTTGAATGGCCCATCATTGAATTTGAGTGGGAAGGATTTGTGCCCAAATCCTCTGAAAGTAGCCAAGTCTATCTCCACATACAAATTATTCAGCTTGTTGAAACATATATGAAAATATGACTTTACAAGGTAAACATAGAAGCAAAGAAATGCCTGAATTGCATGGGATGCAAAAAAAACTCCTCATAATAGGTCCCCCAGAAATATCAAAAGAAAGAAAAGTTTGTAGTTCAGTCAGCAAACCGAGTGATTAAAGAATCCAGCAACGGGAACAAGGCAAGCCTTCCACTTCCCATCAGGGAATAATATATGCATGCCGCAGGAATGCAACAGTTCCCAAGCCCACAGAAAATCGCCGAATGAAGATGGAAGATTAACCTTCTGAATTAAAGGCAGCAATATCTTATGCCGACTCTTCAACAGCTGAAAACGGAAGAGAAGAAAGTTATTATAAAGAGTATGGGAAACATTGCATGGTAAGAAAAACAAAGTTCAATAGGATGCTAGACTACCTCCTTGTTCAACAATATTTTTTCTTCTAATCCAGTTCCCTCCAATGTAGCAAGAGCATCATCACCAAAACTCAGTCCTAACAAAATTGTAATAATATAGAAGAATTTGAGATTAGATAGAATTTTCCTTACAAGTAAGCACATCTGCTATAGTAAAAGAAAATTGGCAACCGCGAGATAACTGAAATCATAAGAGAAACAACTATTTTCTTTAAAGCTTAAGAGAACATCCATAATTCAGTATGCGATTGGAGCATTTACTTATCTCCTGACCTAAATTTATCTGTTTTTGTTTATTTTTACAAATTAAATTTTTACTATTTTTATAAACAGATTACCCAAGAATTAAAAAATATTTGATTGAAAAAAGAATGCGTGAACAAAGACATCTAATTAGTTATGTCATGTGTCCATAAACTATTATTATTCATGTTATAATTTTATGATAACTTTGAACTCTCTATGTGAATTTACACTTCAATGCAATCGAGTTGTTACAAACTACTTATGAAAAAGATTAATTCTATAAAACTATAAGAGAGTTTAAATATATTATTATTAATTGTTTTAATGAATATTACAATAATATTTGGGTTGCAAAGTTTTTGTTGAACTAAATTCTGTACTTTTAGGATTTAGTTCATTTTTGTATTCTTTTTCTTTCAATTTTTATACTCACCCCACGTGAATGATTCTTGGCTCTGTCTCTGGTTTTAGGAATCTTTAAGTTTCTTAATATTCTATTTCTTAATATTTAAAGAGATACTTTCGTATTTCTACTTGAACAAGAAATAACAAGAAAAATAAAAGAAAAATAAATGAGAATAGAGTCGAAAGAAAAAAAGAAGAGAGCAAAAAAACAAAAAGAAGTCGGTGCTCTTGTAAAACCCATGAATTATGTATACATGTTTGTTATTTTATTTCTCTTCAGTTGTAAAATAATCTAGAACTTTATTTTTATTTTGGGAATAGTATATTTGCAACTGCAATTGGTAATTCTCTTCTAATTAGTATCAAGATAATAAACTAACAAGCTAGTAGGCATTTTACAGGTTATTTTATTCCACATCATTTACAATAAAATGATAGTATATGCTATATTAAAACTTGAGTATCTATTTTTTGTGAATATGAAATGAATAATACATTATGCTTAAATTTAGATATTTCGTAAAGTATTTTTGAATTTGAACAATAAGGTTTTACTCTCTATTATGAATATCTTTTTAATTTATAATACTATCTTTTGTATGTTATTTCCCTTACCTGTCAAATAATCCTAAACTCTAATATCCTAATGAATCTCCGCGACCCAAAGAAAAAGTCATAACCCCAAAATGCATCAGCCAAATAAAAAATAACTTAAGAAAATAAGCAGTCCACTGAAAATTAACAATGCAGCAATAATGCAACATGGATGGATTTTAAAATAAAATGGAGGTGATAAAATTTCTTTATAGACAATGGTTTGTCAAGCTATACCTTCTTCGTCTTGAGAATGTACGGATCATTGGGTGAACAAGCCCGACATTCCTCGCACCATGGAAGTTTTGGGCACTCAAGAAACGTTTAATATACAGTGTAAAAGTAATATCCTTCCTCTTGTCATGTTTCCTTTGAATGGCTGCATTCATCTCCTTCTACTGTTGAAAGAGATCACAAAAACTAATAAGTGTTTTCTTCAATATTTACTTGCCGGAACATTACAAAGATTCGGAACAGCAAGTCATCTTAGTTTCATATTCATCTTGGTGAGAACATATTAACAGACCGCTAACATATAATATTCGTCTCAATTCAAAAAAAAACTCTTTTTCTGTTCCTCCTCATAACTCAGTATATCATGATTTATTTATTGATATTAAGAGAAAAACTTTTACAAATATATCTATCTAGCAACAAAGCATGCATGTAGACATAACATAATCAGATAATTAGTTTAAAGTAAATTTCAGTGAAGAAGAAAAATTGCAAGCGGTAAAATTCAGGCAAAACACCACCTTTTCCAGGATTCAGCGACATTTCAATTCTACATGTCGGTGGTTGGAAGGGACAAGATATCTATTAACAGAAACTGGAAGCCCATATTCATATTCATATTCTTCTTCTTCTTCTTCGACGCTCTCCTTCGACTTCTTGTTATCCTTCACCAGATCGTCTTCTCTTCTTGACTTAGAACAGATAGTGAAATCCTTGAAAATCAGTGTAAGTTTTAGAACAAAGCATAATCTATCTGCCACAGAAACTTTAACCAAATATTAATAATTTCTTACAAGAATAGAAACTATTAGCTGAGAGAGAGAGAGAGGAAAAAAAACCACTTCATCCGAGTTCAGATATCAACAAACCTTGAGATCTAATGACAGAACCTCCTCAAAAAACTCAGCAGTAATTTCTGCTGGTAACAACAGCACAACCTATCAAAACAAAAAAAAACAGAAGATGGAATTTTAACAAAACTAAATCAAAAGAAAGCATCTTGGAAATCACGGGAAAATGAACTCCATTTAAGTGCAAACGACTTAACCTTAAAGACGCCTTTCTCAGGTGAAGATCCACAACAAGCCCACAAAAATCCTCGCCAATCTATGCGCCAGTCGCCCAAAAAGAGTAACAAAACCCTAATCCAGCTGCTCCTGCAGTAGATCCAACACAGTCAAAATCCATCCAAAGCACTGGTGGAAAAAATTCCGAAGAAAACACAAAAAAAATTCATTTCAACTCACCAATTCAGCGAAAGAAGGGAGAAGTCATTGCCAATCCGTTCAAACTAGTCCCAGATCTTGAAACCCTAAGATTTTGATCCAAGGCAAGGCACGATCCCATTTTATGTTGCAAAACTGTTTGCAGATTCAACAAAATACTTCGAGAAAAAGATCGAAATGGTCGTCAGATAAACGAGGACCGATCTATGAGCAGATCAAAAAAAACATTTAAAATGACGAACTGTGTGGATTTCTCAAGGATTTAGAGCTAGGGTTTTTTGTCTGGAGATAGAAATCGAGCTTTGAACCCGGAACCAACCGCGGATCTGAAACGACTCTCAGTTGGATTTAAGGACCGAGAGGACAGTGCTTGGTGGTCTTTTATGCGGGAGATTGTGTGTACCGTTTTATGCGGGTACTTAATCTGCCGTCTGATTGTTGTGCGCACGAAACGTTCTATGCGGGCGAGTGTCTTTATTTTATTGTAATGGGGGCAAATTTGTCGGTTAAATTGTGACAGCATTTTTGGGAGATATTTACGAGGGTGTCGTCACGGGTCCCATGACCGACTCGATTTGTGGGCGAAAATGCCCTTACGGTTAGCAGTTTATTACATCAACCGGTCCCACATGATCATGGGCACCAGCTGGCCCTGTTCTCAAAAGATACAATCAATAGTTATAGCTCTATTTTGAATTTTATATCGGTATACACATGTGATGTGTCAGTTCAAAATATTTGAGGTTGAATTCTGTCCTCTCAAATATAAAATTACGATATTTATGTTGGAATATGAAGAATATTAATGTGAATCTTTGAGTTGAAATATGGCGAGATCCGTTGATCGAATCAATTGGATGATGGTTTGAGTGTGTTCTCCTTTCATTGGGGATGAACGTGATATATTCACATGTTCAATTCCGACTTCGAATGAATGAGATATTCAAGTCTAAAGATTGCCTATTCAAAGTCAAAATGAAACTAAAGGTAGCTAAAAGCATTTAGTCCCACATTGGCAATGGGATGGAAGTTCGTAGTGTTAAATAGAGAAAATTGAGAACAAAGGGCGTGCCCTTTGGGTACTTGAAGTTTTCGCGCACGATTGGGAGGGAACTATGCCCGCACATGCGCGCCGGCGGCGGCAGCTGGCCGGGCTCGGGCGAGCGAGAAGTGGGAAAGTCAGTTTCCAAAGCGACTTTCTGAAAGAGGGCTCAGAAAATTCAACAGATTCTTAATAGAATTGTTGTCTGAATCTGGGACTTCTGAAGAAGAATATTCTAAGAGGGCTCAGAAAATTCAAACAGATTCTTAATAGAATTGTTGTCTGAATCTGGGACTTCTGAAGAAGAATATTCTTCAACCTTCCTTCCTCCTCTTCAGTGGGTGCTCCTCCAAAGTAAAGGCAAATATTCACCAGAAATTTGTCTTTGTCCCGGTAAGCGAGTTTCTGCGTTCTGAACTGGGAAGTGGAGTTCTGAAGCAACTTCCAGCTAGAAGTGGGAAAGTCAGTTTCCGAAGCGACTTTCAAAGAAGATTCTGCAAAATCCGTTCTGAAAGATGGCTCAGAAAATTCAACAGATTCTTAATAGAGTTGTTGTCTGAATCTGGGACTTCTGAAGAAGAATATTCTTCAACCTTCCTTCCTCCTCTTCAGTGGGTGCTCCTCCAAAGTAAAAGCAAATATTCACCCGAAATTTGTCTTGTCCCGCTGCTTCAACGATCCTGTGAAGGTACTGGTTAACTACGGTTCGACCGTACGGTGAAATATAGACACTGATATCAATGAAATCATTCATAATGACTCTATCTCCATAACTGAAATAGTCAAGAACCAATCATGAAGTAATATATATATATATATATATATATATATATATATATATATATTATATATATATATATATATATATATATATATATATATATCAAGATCAAAATAAGACTTATCCAACCATAATCAAGATCATAACTAAAGAATATAACGTCCTCGATCAACATAACATCTCAATCATCTCTACATCTAATATCCAACATTGATAAGATCATCAGTACTCAATCAAATCACTAGGGTAATTTCAAAAGTCTTTATTTCATCAATCCAAAACTAAGATCATAATTAAGGAGTCCCACATCCTCGATCAATATGAAATCTAAATCCTCCCTATATCTAGTAATCAATATCAATAAGGTCATCAATACATCAGTCAAGCTCACCAATGGAGGAATCCAGAAATAATATCTCCTAATAGTCCAGAAGTCTGTCTCATCATATACACTAGCGTCAAGAGTATTATATTCATACATATCTATGTATCGGTAAAACAGTCTATCGATAAAGCAACGTTATATCTAACACGTCCTCAATATCCCAATGAGTTCTGGTCGGAATAATCACCAAATGATTTGTCCGACAGTTACTTCACATGTATCTCTAACCTCAATCAAGAATCAATCAACCTCAAGATCAATATATTTATATTCAAAGATTATCACAACTAGATCAGTTACAAGGTCAAATCCGGTTTATAGTATACCCAAACTAGGCCTAAGCCAACAACGGTCATCTATCAACACATGAAATGATACTGATATAAGCTCATATCAACTACGAAAATAAGGTGAACAATCACTAATGTCTCATGAAGTGATACAGGTAATCACACTGGTAAAATACATCAAATAGTCACATGAAATAATACGAATAAAAACACAATATCCAATAATGGTAAATAAGAAAATGATATAAGAACAAATACTCACAATAAAATTAAATAAAATTACACAAAGAAAAGAAACACTCACAACAAAATTAAATAATACTAAAATACTCAATGAGAAAACAAAGAACACTCACAACACAATTAACCAAAGAAGAGAAACACTCACAACAGAATTAAATAGTACTAAAATACTCAATGAGAAAATAAAGAACACTCGCAATACAATTAAACAAAGAGAAACACTCACAAAATAGGACTATAGAAGGAAAAGAAAACACTCAACTGAACTCGATCCCAAGTCCAAAGCACTGAAATCATAAGGCCCCGATAAATCTACATAGTTCATTCAATAGGAATTGTTAGATCTTTAAAAGGATATTTTAAGGAGTTTAACTCTTGATAATTAGTTTGGGAGTTAGAAATATAATTCTTTAGGTTTAATGAATTAGTAGGCTTAATTTAAACCAATTTCTAATTTTTGCTGGATTTTTAATAAGCTTCAAATCATTAAAATACTTAACGGGTCTAGATTTACCATTAAGGAGAAATGGTTTTAAAGTGGGTGATTTGATTTAATTTAATTTATATGATATTAGTCTAAAACTTTTATCATAGAAAGTAGAAGAATTATAGATTATTGTTTATATTTTTCTCAATTTTTTTCTTAATATTTAAAACTAATTATTTTTAATACAAAATTATTCTTTCTTTCTTCTTTCTTTTCTTTTTTTTATACACAACAGCCAGGCCCGGACAAATCTCAGGCCGGACCAGGCCAGGCCCAGGCATGGTCTAGGATTTTTTTATTTTTGGGAAAATCCTTTGTTTAAAAAAATTCTTAAAAAATATATAAATTAAAATTATGAGTTGGTATATTTTCACATGTATTTTAGTTGGATTTTAAATTGTGTTTTGATGTATAAAAAATATTCATGGAGATCATGATAGAGACATGATTTTTAATAAGCTATTTGTGTCAAATAAATTTTAAGAAAATAAATTACTTACTTGGATTTACTTGGATTTGATCTCCTAGCATGCTCCTCAATTTTTGTACTTTAAGATCCCTTTGCTTCGCTTGAGGAGAAAAGAAAGGAGGAGGTGGGGAGAGTTGGGATTAGGGTTCTCTTGAGGTAAAAGAGAAAGAAAGAGTTTGAGAATACATGGGATACAAACAATCTTCGACCCTACAGCTAAGACATGGGGATCGCGTCCCAAGCAAAAATATGACTACTACAGGTAAGGCTGTAAATGGTACCCGGAAACCTGATAACATGATCTGACCGTTTACATATTTAACGGGTTTGGATCTAAAAAGTTAAGACCCGAATTCTTATCGGGTCGGGTTCGGGCATGATACTTTCAAACCCGCAACCCAATAACAAACCCGGAAAGAGAATAAATGTTATAAAATGAAATTCACCATAATACATTTCACTATATTTAAATTGATAAAATTATATAAATGAGAACTTAATGATATTATTATAAAAATAAAATATGTAGGTTTTCAATTACATCTAAAGAAATTGAAATTCACTTTAAAAATTAACTTTAATTGAAATTTGAATATAACTATTTAAAATCCGAGTCCAGCCCGAAACCGATAAGAAATAAGAGATTCTAACCCGAACCCGAATCCGAATTCCATATCGGGTTCGGTTTCGGATATGGCATGGATCCGACCCGAACCCAACCCTTACACCCCTAACTACAGGTGAAAGATTGTCATTTGTCATATCAAGCGAATTATGTATAACCAATGGCATAGCTGGAGTTTTAAACTCGAAGGGGCACACTTTCATGTACCAACCTAAATCTGATTAGAAAATAAAAGAAAAAACTATTTATAACATTTATATCTTTAAATTAAAATTTCATAATACTAGTTCAAAATTAATAATATGTTAAAAATTTAAATTATTAATCTATTCTAAATGCCTACAGAATTTATCTCCCTTACTTTTCAAGTAGAGTAAAATGTACATGTTTATTATTATAATTCTTAAATTATTCTTAATATATAATCCACCTTTATTGTTGAACACTTGATTTATAGATAGTTTATCTTTTCTAGTAAATTTATTGTTTTCCTTTCCTTTTTTATTTGCATTTTCTTTTATTTCCTTTATTTTATTTTTGTCACGTGTTAAACGCTCTCTTAAATTAATAAAAAGTTTTGAGAGAAATAAGAGAAAAAGTACAAAAAAAAAATTAAACTTATTATTTTGAATTAATAAAGTGCCTTGTTGGGAAAATAGGGTTAAAAATTTAAAAAAACAATTAGAAAGAAAATAAACATATATTTTATTAACAACACAACAACATCTAAGCCATTTATTCCACGTACTTGGGGTAGGCTACATGAACCAAAAGAGAATTACACCGGATCGGGCGCATGGATCAGCTTTCTCCACTCATTCTTATAGAGCAATATGCCATCATTGAGACCTTTAATCTCTATATCTTGTCGTATCACATCCATCCATGTTTTCTTCGGTCTCTCATTCGCTCTTTTAACTTGCCTAATTTGATACTCTAGCGCATCTGTAGGTCTACGTCGCACATGATCAAATCATCGTAGGCGTCATCTTCTCTTCTATAGGGGCTACGCCTATCTTACTACGAATATCCTCATTTCTCATCTTATCTCTGCCACTTGTGTATAACATGAAGCATCAATTTCCAATATTATGCATGCGTATGATCACTACTATTGTAAGAAACTTACAGATGAAAATTAACTTATTGTTGCCACCCATTCGTAAGATAAATACATAATGTAAAGCATCAATTTTTAATGTTATTCATGCGTACGATCACTACTATTGTAAGAAACTTACAGATGAAGATTAACTAATTGTTGCCCCCATTAGTAAGATAAAAACATAATGTTGATAAGAATAGAGCAAAATGCAATATAATAGCTTTCAGTATAAAAAAATGAACCATTGTTAGCGGCATTGTCATGTCATCCCGATGAAGTAGACATCTTAAAAATATTATGACTCATTTGGAAGCCCCATACAACTGACATAATTATTTCAAGTATTACAATTAGTTTGGAAGGTTAAAATCTTCACACAAGTAAATGTAATCGTTGAGCTAAAAAATGTTAGCTTATATCATAAGTCAGCTGTTGGGTTGCATTTCAAATGCCCACATCTGGCATGATTGTTTCAAGTATTATAATTTAATTCTCGATTTATACAATAAATCTTCCCCTAGAGTCACCACGATAATTCAGTGATCCTTAATAAGAGTTGCCTTGTGAAGCGTATTTCGGCTTGCATCAATTAAATCCTTCATCTCATAAGGTGAGAGGCGGGGGAATCCCCTTGTCCATCCTAGAAATTTGCTTTGTATGTACCTTATCTATTATATCTTGGAATGATGATTTTTTTCAATTTTGTTTTGTGTATTTGTGGGGAGTGCTTGGAGCACGTTTCGTTTGGGTGGGGGTCGCTGTATATCCACAAATAGGCTTTATCAATATTTTGTAGCATCTAAAAGTGGGCAATTTTTTCTTGAGACTTAAGAACTCATTGAAAGTATTTATAGTTGTCACAAGATCTCAAGACATGAAAAGAAATTCTAGAGGCATGGAAAATAAGCATTATGATAAGCGCAATCCAAGGACCAATGCTAGACATGCAAACAATGTGACGCCGGACCCTTTATTCACCACCGAAGTTTTAAAAAAATGTAATAAGATACAATCAATCAGTGTCGACACTTTAATCATGGGAGGATTTAAGGCCGATAAGTACAAGATAAATGACCCCCCACCCAAATTCCTACATATACGCCAAAGATTTTGCCCCATCTTTCATATAAGAAAGGAATATTATTTTAGCTCAAGAAACTCCCCCGCCCCAGACCCCTTGGTATTCTTATAAAAATACCTCACCTGTAAAATAAGAAAATTTCTTTATTAGGCCCAAGAAAATATCTGCAAGTACCTCCACAATTGCAACTATTCATCCAGAATCAAATGAACAAATGCAAATTGGGAAAGTCCAAAGGTTTTAGACAGGACAAAGGTAACGAGGGCATGCAGGGGTGGTCGCCCCACGCCCTTGAGTTTTCAAAAATTTCATAAATTAGCATATTTTTATTTGCTAATCTCCCCCTTCAATTAGAGCTTCCTAATATTTAGCTTTACAAAAAGAAGAAACTTTCTAAAACCTCTATTGTGTGATTTATGAGGTGTATGGTATTATAGAATTAGTACAGATGCTTCCTCATTTAAGCCGAAATATTAGGAATAGGCATGTAAAAGTCCAATATGAGATTTGAACGCATAAATCATAATTTCATTATAAGAAAAACACAACTAAGAAAATAAGTATTTAACAAATCACTCAAATGTCAAATAAGTTTTTCACATGTGCTTTACTAATCCACCAGTTGTTCATCACCTTTACTTATCTCCTGGCCTAAATTTATTTGTTTTTATTTATTTTTACAAATTAAATTTTTTTACTATTTTTGTAGACAGGTTATCGAAGAATTAAAAAAACATTTTGATTGAAAAAAGAATACGTGAACAAAAACATCTAATTATTTATGTTATGTGTCGATCAACTATTATTATTCTTATTATAATTTTTATGATAACTTTGAACTCTCTGCGAATTTACACTTCAATGCAATCGAGTTGTTACAAACTACTTATGAAAGAGATTAATTCTATAAAACTATAAGAGAGTTTAAATATATTATTATTAATTATTTTTAATGAATATTACAATAATAATTGGGTTGCAAAGTTTTTGTTGAACTAAATTTAGCACTTTTAGGATTTAGTTATTTCATTTTTGTACTCTTTTTCTTTAAATTTTTAGACTCGCCCCATGTGAATGATTCTTGGCTCCGTCTCTGGTTTTAGGAATCTTTAAGTTTCTTAGTATTCTATTTCTTAATATTTAAAGAGATACTTTCGTGTTTCTACTTGAACAAAAAATAACAAGAAAAATGAAAAGAAAAATAAAAGAGAACAGAGTCGAAAGAAAAAAGAAGAGAGCAAAAAACAAAAAGAAGTTGGTGCTTTTGGAAAACCCATGAATTATGTTTGCATGTTTGGTTATTTTATTTCTCTTCAGTTGTAAAATAATCTAGAACTTTATTTTCTTATTTTGGGAATAGTATATTTGCAACTGCAATTGGTAATTCTCTTCTAATTAGTATCAAGATAATAAAGTAACAAGCTAGTAGGCATTTTACAGGTTATTTTATTCCACATCATTTACAATAAAATGATAGTATATGCTATATTAAAACTTGAGTATCTATTTTTTGTGAATATGAAATGAATAATACATTATGCTTAAATTTAGATATTCGTAAAGTATTTTTGAATTTGAACAATAAGGTTTTACTCTCTATTATGAATATCTTTTTAATTTATAATACTATCTTTTGTATGTTATTTCCCTTACCTGTCAAATAATCCTAAACTCTAATATCCTAATGGATCTCCGGGACCCAAAGAAAAAGATATGACCCCAGAATGCATCAGCCAAATAAAAAATAACTTAGGAAAATAAGCACTCCACTGAAAATTAACAATGCGGTAATAATGCAACATGGATGGATTTTAAAATAAAATGGAGGTGATAAAATTTCTTTATAGACAATGGTTTGTCAAGCTATACCTTCTTCGTCTTGAGAATGTACGGATCATTGGGTGAACAAGCCTGCCATTCCTCGCACCATGGAAGTTTTGGGCACTCCAAGAAACGTTTAATATACAGTGTAAAAGTAATATCCTTCCTCTTGTCCTGTTTCCTATGAATAGCTGCATTCATCTCCTTCTACTGTTGAAAGAGATCACAAAAACTAATAAGTGTTTTCTTCAATATTTTACTTGTCGGACACATTACAAAGATTCGGAACAGCAAGTCATCTTAGTTTCATATTCATCTCGGTGAGATCATATTAACAGATCGCTAACACATTAATATTCGTCTCAATTCACAAAAAAAAACACTTTTTCTGTTCCTCCTCATAACTCAATATATCATGATTTATTTATTGATATTTAAGAGAAACTTTTACAAATCTATCTAGTAAGTAACAAAGCATGCATGTAGACATGACATAATCAGATAATTAGTTTAAAGTAAATTCCAGTGAAAAAGAAAAATTGCAAGCGGCAAAATTCAGGAAAAACACCACCTTTCCAGGATTCGGCAATGTTTCAATTCTACATGTCGGTGGTTGGAAGCGACAGCAAGATATCTATTAACGGAAATTGGAAGCCCATATTCATATTCATATTCTTCTTCTTCTTCAACGCTCTCTTTCGACTTCTTGTTATCCTTCACCAGATCGTCTTCTTCTTCTTCTTGACTTAGAATCATATAGCGACTACCATGTTCATCACTCTCCTTCGAAGAAGTCGCGCTGCTGTCGAACTTCTATTGATTACAACAGTCCATCCAATATACTTACACAAAATATGCTCTTTAAGACTGCAGATTCGAAAGAGTCACATTTACTCAACTCTCTCAACAATTCTACAAACTCTACAAAAGAAAGATATGATAAAGATAAGAGCTCTTCCACTAAAATACGCTTAATTATATATTTTATAACGGTATAAAAAATTATATGCGTATTTATATTTCTATTTGTGAATTATAATTAAACTAATATTTTCTTATATTGTGGTTATCTAGACAAGCTTAAATGCGTTCGGTGTATCGAGTTGATGACTACGAAACAAGTTGAAAAGAGTAATGGATTGCTTAACAAATTTCACCAATCTGATCACATTTTGCTTGATTCAGAATTTGTTTTCATTAGGTATCTTTTCTTTTTATTAAGAACCTGTGCAAATTCCGAACCAAGCAAAATGTGATCAGATTGGCGAAATATGTTAGGCAATACATTACTCTTTTCAACTTGTTTCATAGTTATCAACTCAATACACATCTAAGATTGTCTAGTTAAACACAACATAAGAAAATATTAGTGTAATTATAATTATTAAAGAGAAATATAAATATGCATATAATTTTTTATACCATTATAAAAGATATAATTAAGCGCATATAAGTGGAAGAGTTCATATCTTATCATATCTTCCTTTTTTCAGAATTTGTGAAATTTTTAAAAGAATTGAGTAAATAGTGACTATTTTGGATCTGCAGTTTTTAAGAGTATCTTTTTTGCAAGTATATTGGATAGATTGATGTAGGCATTATCCTGAAACAAGTAAAGTATGTGTGAAGTATAATTATTGAATCAAGTTTATATAGTTGAAGTATATAAATATTTGATATTCTATATGACAAAAAGGAAAATGAAAAAAATTGAGGGAATAAGCATTACCAAGGTGGAGTTAAAGACCATTATATACCTAAAAGAAATTTTTTATTAATAATTAAAAAATTATAAGAATTTTACTATAATCTCTCGTGTTTATCTTTATTCCTATGTTTACTTGAGAAATACATAACGAATAGGTTAGACCTCTATTCTTATTAAGATATTGATTTTTTTTAAAATTTTCACCATAATTTCAAATTGCCGTATGAAACTCTATTAACAATTGACTTATACAAACTTCCAATTATAAATGTTAATATTTCGTGGAGCAGTATAAACTTTTGAGCTCTAGTCATTAGTAAGCTGTTTTAGATACGGAAACACATACGGAGAATCGATTACAACAATTATCTAAAAATCCAGCCAGCTAAAAGGACCTAGCTATATGTGTATATATTTCTATTAATTATGTGTATATTTGACTTATGTAAATATATATATTTGATTGAATTATATATGAAATAATCTAATATTAAAGTGATCTTATAAATAATTAGTTTTTGTAAAAATGGGGGTAACATACTTCATCTTAAACAGAATTTTTAGAAAATAATGATTTACATTAAGTTCATAATAAAAATTATTTCATTCTCAACATGTTTTTTATTGTTATTAAATTTATTAGTAATGTTTACTAATGCATATTTGATGGAAGGGCAGAGCTACAAAGAGTGTTAATATACCTTAATTTAAAGTCGAGAATACTACCTGCTCTTAAAAAGGACATGACACGGCGACTGCAGGGAATCGCAGCTGAACACACGCCTTTCTTTGCGATTGGCATTTCCAGATCTGGAAACAATCAGGTGCTGATGATAATTATATGGCCTTTGGAAAGGAGGAGGAGGAAGAGACATAGACGGAGAGTAGTTCAACAGATCGGGGAAAAGAGTTGAGATGTTGATATCATGATTCTTGGATCCCACAAGACAAGAGGGAGAATGAGGGAGAGGAGGAGACGAAGGGAGGAGGAGAGACCAAGAGATGGCATCCAATGTTAATATTATTAATATCAGTGCAATGGACCCCACCAAAAATTCCACTCAATTCATTCTTGTCTGGAGTCGGCCCACCACTCACATGCAGTCGGCTGACATGTCAGTGTCCTCTTTGGCCGGTTCCCTTGCGTATATGTACATTGTTTCAACCCATGTGAGATTTCAGTCCCCAATTTACTCTATCACTCTCTCTCCCCACTTCTCTCTCCCTCTCTCTCCCTCTCTCTCATTTCAACCCATGTGATTCCAACCCATGTGAGATTTCAGTTCCCCATTTACTCTCTTCTCTCTCTCTCACCTCTCTCTCTCTCTCTCTCTCTCTCTCTCTCTTCTACCCACGTGAGATTTCAGTTCCCCATTTACACTCTCTCTCTCTGACCTCTCTCTCATTTCAACCCATGTGATTCCAGCCCATGTGAGATTTCAGTTCCCCATTTACACTCTCTCTCTCTCTGACCTCTCTCTCTCTCTCTCTCTTCTACCCACGTGAGATTTCAGTTCCCCATTTACACTCTCTCTCTCTCTCTCCCCACCTCTCTCTCTCTCTCTCTCTCTCTCCAGTCTCCTTTATTAGTTGTCGTCATAAATGCACCGCCCTAGCCTTGTAAAATTAAGTATGCGAGTTGTCCACCGACGCGGCTCTCTCTCTCTATTTTCCCGGGCGATTCGCGTGTTAAAAAAAATTGATATTTTAACTAAAAATTAACAAAAAAACAACTATTCTAATGAAATTTAAATAGTATTAAAGACTTATATATTTTAAATGTAAATTCACATAAATCATACTTTATTTGCATTTAATTAAAAAACTTTTTTAATTGAATGATAAAAGAAATGTGGGATGGAAATAGTTGAAAGCTATTAAAAAGTTACCCTCACATAATAACATCATTAATAACCTGGAGTTCTCGTTCTAAAGTAATCTTTTTTATTTTTATTCGATAAGTTATATTGAGAGACATGAGAAGAAGGGACCTCGAAACGGCTCTTAGAGCCCAAGAGTTTGCATTAAATTATAGAAAAAAAGAGATTGGGATAGGGCCGTTTTTTTTATTTCTTTTTGGAAATTTAATTTGAATAATAGACCTCCTCTAAAACTAATTCGAAAAACCAACTACTTTTGGTCTACATAGGCAAGCTGTTAACGTGGAAAGATTTTTATTTTTCGAGGTGCTTTCTAGATTTTAAGTTCGCAAACTCATAATCTAAAATACCAAGTATTGTAAGTTCTGGGTTAGCAACTCATAACTTTAAAAAAATCCCTAAAAGAACCAAAAAACCCTAAAAGAAAAAAAACTCATTACCAGAGCAGTCATACCGCCCGCCTGCATGATGTCTACCTTGCCAAAAGAGGTCGGTTTTTTGAATTTTTTTTAGGGGAGATATGTTTTTCAAATTAAAATCCGAAAATAAAAGAGATTTTTTAATAAAAAGTTGTCTTATAGTGTTGCAGTAAAGGAATTCTTTTTAGACTTATTATTTGATTAGAGATAGGGATGGGTTCACGAATAGGGTGAGAATGGGATCAGGTATAAGGTTTGATTCTGAACAAGGTTCGAAATACTGTTCAGACTGGGAATAGGCATGGGAAATAAGAGTTTAGGGATAGGATTCCAAATAGGAACGATATTTCAAGTAAGGACAACTTGTGAATTTGGTCCAAATTTGGAACAAACTAGTATATCGGGCACACACATTACACATTAAAAATAATAAAAGATTTAACAAAAAATAATTTGGATATTTGTACCGGGGGATTTCACTACACCTTCTGTGTCAAATTGTAATTAGGAAAAAAAACTCAACTTTATAATTTTATCCGCTTCAGCCATCTTATTTTTTAAGCTAGCTAGGTGCATCTCGCATCAAATGCAGAAGCGCTCCTCAGCGGTGAAAGACGCAAATCCCTGATTTGAAAAAAAATGAACCTCTTCAAAAATATAAACTGCTGGTATATAGAGAACTGCAACCACTAGTTCTCACAAAAAATCCTATATCTGAGGACTGCGATGTTCTCCCAAAAAAAATCCTACATCTGTGGACTACGACATGATCGCAGTCTTCACAAAAATACATTGTCTTTTTTAGCTTTTATAGGACTGGGATCATGATCGCAGTTCTCATTATTAGGACATATTTCTGAGTTTTTATAAGACTGCTACCATGATCGGAATTCTCACAAAAATATTTTATTTTTTAGTCTTTATTGCGCCTGCAATCATGATCATAATCCTTATAAAAACTCAGTTTTCAGCCTATGTTGGAACTGCGGCAATGATCATAGTCCTTAAAAAATGTCTTAATTTTCAATTAATAAAAAAGACTGTCACAGTCGTCACATAGGAATGTGATCATGGTCACTGTCCTCATATCAGTATCATCATCATCAGCAGACCCCCCATTCACCAGCATCAAATGATCCTTAATCTTTTTCAGATCTAAACACAGCATCGTTCACAAGCACAAACAAAACCAATCGCGAGCACGAGCAAATAAAATCTGCAAAAGATCTCTCAAAAAAATTAGTCAGGGGCTTCACCCCCGATATCTCCTGCTCCCTGTCCCTTCCAACCCCCATGATGACCTGACGTGTAGGTGAAACTACAGACTATTTTGCGTCGGGGTCAGGGTTGAGGGGAGAGC
Organism: Agave tequilana; assembly: GCA_038442645.1. Lineage (NCBI taxonomy): Eukaryota > Viridiplantae > Streptophyta > Magnoliopsida > Asparagales > Asparagaceae > Agave > Agave tequilana. The sequence continues at coordinate 51,032 of JAVJIF010029812.1, read as the reverse complement.
AATGCTAGAGGCAATGCGAAAGAGTAAAAGAGAAAATGAAAATATATAAAGAAGTGGTGATCGGGAGGAATCAATTTATGCTGACGTGGAAGAAGTTATAGTGAAAAAGATTATGAAGCTGAGTTTTTTTAATTTTGAAGTAAAGTAGGTGGCTAAACAAAATTTTCCTTTGTACTAACTAATATTAGTACAAGTATTGTAGGATTTCGCTATAGCTCCCTATTTCAAATCGTAATTAGAAAAAACTCAGCTTCATAATTTTATTCTCTTCAACCACCTCTTTTTTTAAACCAACCAGGTGCGCCCACATATCAAGCGCAGAAGCACTACTCAGTGACAAAGGACACAAATATCCCATAGTAATTGTTTCAAAAAAAAGCGGACCGCTTTAAAATATGGAGTGCTAGTATATAGAGAATTGCGATCATGATCGCAGTCTTCACAAAAAAATCATATTTCTAAGGACTGCAATCATGATTATAATCTTCATTAAAATGCCTTATTTCTGAGGACTGCGTTCATAATCGCAGTCATCACAAAAAAAATCCTCATTTCTAAGGGCTGCGACCATGATCACATTCCTCACAAAAGTGTCAAGTTTTTGAGTCTTTATAGGACAGCGATCATGATCGCAGACCTTGTTATAAGAACAACGGCATGATCGCAGTCGTTGTTATAAGGACAAGGGCTATGATCACAGTCTTGTCAAAAATGCAAATGCCTTATTTTTTAGTCTTTATAGGACAGCGACCATGATTGTAGTCCTTATTATTAGGACATGTTTCAATTATGATCATAATCCTCACAGAAATGCTTTATTTTTTTAGTGTTTATTAAGACTGCGATCATGACCATAGTCCTTACAAAAAATAAACTTTCAATCTATATTGGGACAGTGATAATGATCACAGTCCTTATAAAATGCCCTAATTTTTAATTAATAAAAAGACTGTGACCAGTCATAATCTACGACCATAGTCTAAAAATCACATCGATCACAAACACAAATAGGACTGCGATCATGAGTGGCAATCTTTATATTAGTAAAGCCATCATCAGCAAACTCTTGTTCACCAGCAACGAATGATCCTTAATTTTATCCAGATCTAAATATCACATCAATCACAAACACAAACAAAACTCATCATGAGCCTGAGCAAAAGAGATCTGCAAAAGCTTAATACCAAATATTTTTTTTTGATCCACTCGCAAATTACTCTGCGTCGGGTCAGGTTTAGGGGAGAACAACGTTTGGGTGTGATAGGAAAGGGTAAAAGAGGAAATAAAAATATATAAAGAAGTGGTCGTTGAGAGGAATCAATTTATACTGATATGCGGATGGGGGTGTAGTGAATAAATTATGAAAGTGAGTTTTTTTTCTAATTATGAAGGAAAGTAGGTGGCTATAGCAAAACTTTTCGTAAGTATTTTATTACTTCTATAATAGTATAGTATAAGTTATGGGAAATAAAATTCTGATTGGATATGCTATTTCTTTCAATATATCAATGTTATTTAATTAGTGTCTATTTTTTTTTGAAGTTTATTTTTGTCGTGGAATTAAAAATTTTGGTATATTAATTTGCCTACTGTTTAGTTAGAAGTTAAATTTACAAATTTATACTTATTTATCATTAATAATAGTATAATAATATGTTAATAGTTTTATTGTCTTATAAACATTAAGTACAACATTGATGAAAGAGCCAAATGGACTTTTCTTGAAATTCCATTGTACGCATAAAAAGATGGAAGATTAATTATCTTTATGTTTTAGTTATGGTTTTTTTCCAAAGAAAAATACTTTATTTATTAGGTATATAATAAATTTATTTCTTCTTATTGTCTTTTATTTTGTAAGTAATTATTTTGGATATTTAGATATATCTATCTATTATCGATAGCTTTTTTTTTTATGAAATATAAGTCGTAGTCTGATGCAAGAAGAATTTGAACCCTAGCCCTCTTGCCTGCTACAATGAAGTTTTACCACTATGCTACAATAATATTTGCTATATTATCAATAGCTTAAACTTCAATTTTGAGCAAGTGATTATAATAAAAAAATAAATATATATTTAATTTCAGAGATTTTAAGTGACATGAGACAAGATGAGAGAGGTAGATGTATTCATTAGTTTTAATATATATTAGTGAATTTGTGGCTTTAAACACACGATTAAAAAGTCAGAGAAAGATATTCTGTTTGAATAATTTTAGATCAAAAACTAACTGAAAGAGGATACATATGTATGTTTTTTAAAATAATTATCTTCAGAAAATATTATATGCTAGAAACTATGTGTTTAATTGAATAGAATCCAAATTTACTAAAGAGTATAATGAGCATCAAGTGGCACTTGAGGAAATTTCCTCGGGTGGTGCTCAAAAAGTCAACTATATTCTTCCTTCTATATGATTTGATTGGGTCCTATCATGTTGTTCTTCGTATCCTATAATAATCATACAGAAAGAAAAAAATTATATGCATGTCATAGATCTAATCGTACATCAGGTAGATACAAAATTAATGGTGTTTCAAAATAGAACATTTTTTTATCAACTTGATGTATGATCAAATTTCATTATATGCACCTAATTTTGGTAATATAATCATTATAAGGTACGAACATCTGCATGGTAGATTTTGACCGAAATAACAAAAGCGTTATGGTTGACTTTTTGTCCAACACATGTGGATTTTTTTTGCAGGTGATACTTGAAAACTATTATTCCCTTAACAAAAAGGATTAATTGTAGATATACTCCCTATACTATAAATACTGAAGCACTGATTATCCCTCAAATCTTTTATTAGCAGGCAGACCCTCTGCTCTCCAGATGATGTTACAGTTATAGATGAAATTTTCTTCTTGTGTTTTGCACATTAAAAATGAATCATTTTGACCTTCACTGATGATACTTTGGAGCTAAAATTATTTTATTGATGAAATAAATTCCCCAATTTTTTCTTGCTTTCTCTCTCAACAAACATCTAACCCAAGCCCTAAATTGACCAATTGGAGAAGAAGGTGATAAATATATATTTGTTACATATTTTATGCCTTAAGTTCATATTTGTTAGTATATCATTTATTTAATAATAGTTAACAAGTGTGTCTTTGTGTTGTTTAGAAAATTGATGACCTATATAAGTCATTTGGCACTGAGCAAATAAAGTTAGGTGCAACAAAAATCAAAATAAAATGAATCAAGTGTTCAGGCTAAAGACTTAGGAAATCTCCAAGGAATTTTCTCCACCCAAATCACATGATGCAGCAGTTGAAGAAAACATGTTAGAGCAATTGAAGGAAACATGTGCTTTTATTCTCCTTATAAAAGGATTAAGAGAGGGAGGCTTTAAGGGGTGGATGATTGTGTAAGAGATTTTTTTTTTCTTTTGCAAAAGAGTTTTAGAGAGAGTTTTATTTCTTTTTGAGAGCTCTAACAAGAGAATTATCTTAATCAATTGTTTTCTTTCATTGTCATGATCCTTCTTTTTGCTTTTTTATTCTCAATTAATTAGACTCTCCATCATAAGTGGCCGAGAGGGGTTCCACTCCATGATTGTGTTAGAGTTATTTTTGTATGTTTCTATTTTCTTTTGCTTTATGATATTCATGCCTAATTTTAAGCTTAATTTTATATTTATTGGTTTTGATGGACTATATTTTGCTTAAATGTTGATTAATTTCATGTTTTACTTTAAGTCTAAATTAACTGAAAATACATTTAAACAAAACTTTTAATCCTAATTAGATCCAAGCCAATCTGAGAGGGATTCCTTCACTATAAGGGTGATAGGATCATTTATGGCTTAATTTGAGATAAAAATAAAAAGATTACATTTAGTTTCATGTTAAATCATCTAATTTTTAGAATAAGATCATTTTCTAAAGATTGAAGGATATGCAAAAGAGTAATGAAAGAATAAGAGAAGTCTATTTACACATTAGTGGTTCCCAACCTAGTTTTTCTTTTTTTCTTCTTCTGTTTTGCTTGTAAATTTTCTCTCAACTGGCATAGTTGATTATTTTGTTTCAGTGGATCTATTCATTTAATGTCCAACTTTTTTGATTCTATTAACCCTCTACAGTTACTAACGGGAGGGATTAAAATTCATAAAAAATACTATGAACCTTCAACGATTTGCATGAAAATACCACGAACTTTCAGTCTTAGAAGAAAATACTATACACCAAAGAAAGAATGGGTCTTTTGGCAGAGAGTAACATTTTCTTTTTTTCTCCCTCTAAGTTTTTATTGATGGCTTACAGCAAAAAGTTGTAGCTCAGCTATGAAAAGATAAAACGTGAACATACTTGAGAGAGATAAGAGAGAAAGGTAAAAAAAGAAAAAGAATTAGGGAAAGAATGTGGAGAGTGGAAAGTTATCTTACTAAGTAACTTCAACAGGACATATATTGGCACACAGAGAAATGATAAGTCACACATCAAAAAATTACAAAGACTGCTATCATTCTTTTGACACTTTTATTTCTAGAGAATTGGCCAAAATATCTCTCCTTCCTCATCCTTCCTCCACCTCCGCCCTCCGCCCTCCCCCGCCTCGCCTCTCTCCCATCCTTCCTCCACCTCCGTCCTCTGCCTCACCTCTCCCCCAGCCTCGCCCACCCCTCCGCCTCCCCCTTCTTCGTTTAAAATATTGCCCAAAATCTTCATCAAACAATAAGAAAATCCTTAACTCTCTAGCCCGAGCAAGGTCAGCCCCTAACCTCTTGTGAAAAATTCTTCACCAACCGCCTCCTCTTGTGCTCGTTGGCTGACATGCGGAGCCCACAAACCAACACGCTTGCAGACGAGAAAACCTCGTCCCTTGGGTCCTTAACTGTGTAAAAAAATTCACCCAAAAATATATAGTCTATCTCTCATGGAGGGAGGTGCGGAGGTGGGCGAGGCTGGGAGAGGGGGAGAGAGCAAGAGGGTTATTTTGGGAACATTTAAAAAAAAATTGTGCGAGTCTTAATTAATTTTTTAGGTGCATTAAACTGATATGTGCCTTAATCAATTCTGTGTGTGCTAATATCCGTGCCTAACTTCAACTCAAGCACAACATTTTCTTTGTTTGTGTGGAAAAAACAATAAAGCTTATATCAGAAAAACTACAAAAAGGAATAAAACAGAAAACAGAAATGGAAAAAGAGCTCCGCAAGAGAAATATTATTGCCACTTATAGGCCTAATTAGTAAACTCTTTCTTCTCCCATGATTTACAAAAATCATCCTCAGACCATTACACATCTTGTGCAAGTGTCTTCTTGCATTTTTAATTCGAAGATTAAGTTTGTAATATTGACTTCTTGCATTTTTTTTTAAATTTGAAAATCCTATTGCTCATGCATAATCTTTTACCTAAAACTCAGTACCTAACGCAAACTAGTGTTTTGCAAAGGTTGTTGAAGATAGAATAGGCATGAGAATGAAATGAACTCTTATTCACTCGAAATCGAAATCAAAATGAAACATGTTTCTCTAGGATTACCTTGAGATGATTATAAACACATGAGAAACAACTCATAATCTGTTAATTATAACACGATGAAAAAAATAAACAATAATAGACACGAACTTAAGCACAAATCATATGATCTTACAATTTCAACCATATTAGCCATAAATATGTAACACTGACCGTACTCATTAAATAACATGAAAATTACATTAACCACTTGAACATTTCTTGAAAAGAGTTTCCGCGTCCTCCATTGCCTCAAAGTATCTTTCAGCCCCCAAAACAAAGTAGAAAACATCCATTTTCCAAGGTCTCAAGGCAAGTAGGCAAGAGCAGCGAACGGAAATCAAGATAGGTATAAATGACTCGCGGTAATCCAGCGCCAGAGCTGTAAATCCCAACTCAGCTCAAGATCCTTGGACCTTTCATTTCTATAAAATTTGAAAATAATGCGTTAAAACGAAAACGAGGTTGTTCTCAATTAAAAAAGGAAATGGTGGGATGGTTTACTTCCAAAGTTCATGAAAAATATCCAAGCGCGTCTAAACGCTCATCTACTCTGTGGTAAAGAGTCTCGTATATCACCTGTTCAACCTGAGATTGGGCCCGCAGAAGTCTAGAATTCAAAATTTTAATCATGAAAAATTGCCAGTAGAAAAGAAAACAGTGCAAAAATTAGCCTTGTATTGCATGAGAAAGCAGCATATGAGAAGCAAAAAGCAAATAGAGAAAGGAAGCAAATGTCATTTAATAATTTATGAACATTTGTGAGCTGGTAGCAAACAGAGAGGTTGCCATAATCAAAACTGATTGAATTAAAAGGAATCGAAAAGCCAACCCCAAAGATTTTGGGGCAAAGACTTTGTTCGTGTTTGTTATTGAAGATTTGGCAAAGGCTTTGTGACTGTTATTGTTGTGAATACAACAACTAATCCCAAAGAGTTGCATTAATCCCAAGGAGTTGCATGCAATCAATCTAGGGCCCCCATTTAAGAGAGAGAATTCGCAATGAGCTCAACAAACATTTCTTTGTTACATTAACAATTGGCATGAATACTTTTGACTGCCTTGATCCCTGTTCGTTTAGGGCTTTTCCTTGATCATTGTTGCTCAATCAACTACAACCTCAAATTAAGAGTAATACCAACTGTACCTCATTTACTTCATCAAAACTATAAATACAAGCACTTCCGCCATCTGCTTAAATATATATATGGTATTCACAACCTTTATTTCCTTATGATATTGTTCAGTATGTTCCATAGACATTATTGCTAGTGCTGTCCAGCTCAAAGAGTTACCATTATTGTCTCTTTTTTCTTTATTTAAAATTTTTAAGTTGTTTCATTAAATTGTATCCATTTAATTCATCCTCTTCTTCTTTGTCTAGTCTTTTTTCCCCTCTAAATGGGGCCCGACCGGCTCCCCGAATAATTTGACAACATTTTAGAATCAGCTTTCAATTTGACTTAACCCTTCAACCATTTGGTCCAACTTTCTAGCCAAGACAAGAAAACAATAAACAAAACAAGAGGTTTGTTATAATCCCTAAAAAGCGACAAGGCAACCTCCAAATTCTCTTGGACTACGAAAGACATCCACAAGGAGACAAGGTGGTAAATTTTCTATATAAGAAGTGCATTTAACTCCGAGGCCAACAGAAGCCAATAGTCAACAAAGACATACAACAGATCACCTATTGCACAACACACACACACACACACACACACACACACACAGACAGAGAGAGAGATGTGTGCGTGTCAAAAGCATTTTCATCGAATTTTTCTCATTTTATTCTATAAAAGAAGCTAGCTATTTCATCATTACTTGCCAACTCTTGCCAAAATTTGGTCATTTGGTAAGAGTTAGCCGGAATTAGCTTAAATCTTGAGCCAACTCCACTGCCAAACAAGGTCCTAGAGTCTTAACGCTTGCCTCCGCCTTTCCACACAGGAAATAATCCCTTCTCTGGCCTATGTTAACTAAATAGAACATCATGGCAAATAGCAAGCAGTATGGGACTTCATCCTGAACATGCCAAGCAAGCGTGTTCATAACTATGGAAAATAAGGACTCAATGTCAAACATTGATGCAAGTGTACAGTCAATCATTTTGTCTAACCCTGAACTGACCTGGTTCTAGTTACTACATCATACATGTCCTTAATCACATCAATATACTAATCACTTGGATCTTTCCTAAAACCTACAACATTTATCGCCCTATGAAAGAGATTCTTCCAGATCAATGAAAACTATATGCAGTCTCTTTTCTTCGCTCAATATCCCTTCTCTGGTGTTCAGTAACTATTAGAATATCATGGCAAATAGCATGCATTATGGGACTTCATCCTGAATATGCATGACAAGTCAATCATTTGGTCTAACCCTGAATTGCCCTCGTTCTAGTTACTACATCATACATGTCCTTAATCCATCAATATAACTAACTACAAATCACTTGCATCTTTCCTAAAACCGACAACATTCTCTCCCTATGAAAGAGATTCTTCCAGATCAATGAAAACTATATGGAGAATCTTCTCTATATATCTCCCAATTCAGCGCTTTAAGCTTTGACCTCCTTTGTATAAAGAACAAAATTGACATTTAAAACCAAAATTTCTTTCCTTGGTCTTAATCAACTAAACTCTTACGAACTTCCATTGTATGGCTCATAAGCTTTTGATTCACTGGTAGTGTGAAAATAGGTACCAAGATGCTTCTCCTGGATGCATTAGGCACTTTATTAGTTTACAAAGTTTTTAGTGCACACAAGTCACATAATTCACTAATTAGCACTCAAAACTGATGACTCTCCAAATAGACAATGCCATCTCATTGAAACTTTTTGACACATTGTGCCTCAATGTGCAACCACTGACATTCCCTTGTCACTAATATTTTATCAAGGAGGTTGCATCTTCAAGACACTTGCTCTTCACAAGACAAATGTCTTAACCACGTTTTTACTCATGCAAATGTATCAGCCACATTTTTGGCACCTTTCTCAACTGTCAGTCCACTGCAAAAGTCTGCTCACATTCACGTGCATATCTTTAACATCAATTAAAATAGCATAGCACAAATAAGTAGTAACTATACTTAAGTGGTTTCAGGTGGAACCGTGTTGGCATAAATTCTATGCAGAAGCTTCAGCAACGGTTGAGGCAAACCAAAATTTGGACTCTTGATAGACATTATCTCTCTGATCATAGGTTTGTTCCGTTCAGAACCCGGCACATAATCAAAATAATACCGATCATCACACAGCCAATAATCTGCATCCAGGCAACAAAAATCTTAGCCCAAGCTTATTACATAGTGAGATCTACAAGTCAGTGTTTATATTCACAAAGCATATAAAAATTAAAAAAACAGGAATACCAAACATATGGAAGAAGATGGACTAATCAGCACTAACAATTTTGTCAAAAATATTTTGATTGAGTTAAAATCTCACAAAACAGCATGCAAGGCTGGTGGAAAATTTTGCACAGGACAGCTTTTTGACACGAGTATCCTGCAAGAAATAGAAGCCACTTGACCCAAGAGGACAGTAGGTAATATAGTGGAATCCATATGATGTTTGAGTGGCTGATGGATTCATCAACAACTGGCATGCATCATGGTTATGCAACGACATTTGATGTACTTGACGGAAGATCAAGATAACAATAATTTGACTTGGCGTGAGCATGGCAAACAGGAAGCACCCATTTAATGCAAGAAGAGAAATAATTAATATGATCATCAAAGCACTCCTACATGGTCCCCAAAAATGCCAGCAACATGGGTAGGTGAAGATTTGGACCGGGACAGGGTGTGTATCTAGGTCAGCATAAGTCTGAGTTGGCGGTTCATGTTATTGAATACCATTCTACGCAGATTATTTTTAGCTTATGCGGATGTACTTGGCGGAAGATCAAGATAATGTACTTGACTTAATGCCAAATTCACAATACGTTGAGACTTGGCGTGAGCGTGGCAAATGGGAAGCACCCAGTCAGTGCAGGAAGAGAAATTAATGTGCTCACTTCATACACTCTCATCAAAGCACTCGTACATGGGCCTCAAAAATGCCAGCAACATGGGTAGGTGGAGATTTGGACAAGTAGTAAACAGGAAAGGGCACATCTAGGTCAGCATATGTTTGAGTTGGTGGTTGATGTTATTGAATACACATTCTACAGAATACTTTTAGCTTATTGCTGCTGGCTCAATCTAAAACCAAGTAATAGGTGGTTGACACAGATTGGTCGCCGAGGATTCAAGGAACACTAAATTAACTTGGTAAAACTGTTAATTTACGCCCCAAAAAAAAAAAAAGAAGTTGTGGCTAAAAGAGGTAAATACAGTTAAAACGGTTATTAGCAAACTATCAGAAGTTTCTAGTCATTGCAATTTATTGTTCAGTGCTTGGAATCAAGAAGAGCTTGAAAGTTACCTAAAGGAAGGACATCATGATAGTTGTGGCCCTTTGGAAGAAAACCGTAGAAGTAGAAGGTAATTAGATAAGATCCTGAAAATTTCCCATAGCTCATATAGCATTGCTGCCCTTTTCTACAAGGTCTTGATGCGACGAATTTCAAGGAGCCTGTTCCTTAAGTCACAATGAAGCACATGTGGGCATAGCTGCAAAAAATTACAGAGATAAACAATGCAAGAGAAATAATGATATGGTGCAAAGGTAAGTTTGTGACTATGAAAAGAATGAAACAACTTTTAACTTGCATTTTACACCCCATTAAGGTTCACAAAGCTGAAGTTATGACCTAGTCACATGCACATTGTCTACATAGCCCTACAAAAGAAAAATATGCTACTCAAATTTGCACTCTCCAAAACCAAATTGCTCATGTATTTGCATAATTCCATCTACATAAATGCAGGAGAGAATGTGTGCAGGGCCGTCCCTTCAGCTAGATAACTTCTAGAAAATGTTGTTGACCCTAAGTTACCTTACATCAACACGAGACTAGCTAGATAACTTCTAGAAAATGTTGTTGACCCTAAGTTACCTTACATCAACACGAGACTAGCGTTTGCCCAAAAAATGGTGTATATCTAGTGCACAACAGTATGAGCAGGGTACTTAATGAGCATGATGAATTGGAATTTAACAAAGCACATTGTTTCACTCCATGAACAAACGTGGAGGGCAACGAAAAGTCCACACATACAACTTTTATACTGTCGAAAATATTTACATGCAAATATAACTCTACAAGGTAAATACTAGATTAAATCTAAAAAAGCACATTGTTCACTCCACGAGCCGACACTGAGGTCAATGGAAAATGCACACAGACAAACAGATAGAGTTGGATCCTTTGGAAGAATATGGAGATAAATTCTTCCCATTCAAACGTAATGTTAGACCACTCAAATTGAAGATCACGCAATTGTAGTTGGTCTATGTTGTAAAGAGTTCTTAAAATAAAAATTAAGTGTTTTAAATACTTTTTACATATCCATCAAATAGGCACAAAATGAACGGCTAAAATTGTGCGTTGGTTAGTTTGACGGTGTAGAATATTTGAAACCTAAGAAAAAATGGTGTGAGGGTTTTTAAATGTTTAGATGATGGTTAAGTAATCGGATAGAGAATTTGCATGCCCAAAATCATCGCTCAAGCAATATGTTACTTCCGGCCATCCATTTTTTGCCTACTTCATGTATGGGCAAGAAAACTACAGATCACTTGATTTTTGGTTTTTAGTCACTTTAAAAAATGTAGATTAATAACTTTAACGGAATGAATTTGGTATCTGAATGGCCCATCATTGAATTTGAGTAGGAAGGATTTGTGCTCAAATCCTCTGAAAGTAGACAAGTCTATCTCCACATACAAATTATTCAGCTTGTTGAAACATGTATGAAAATATAACTTTACAAGGTAAATATAGAAGCAAACAAATGCCTGAATTGCATGGGATGCAAAAACATCCTCATAATAGATCCCCCTGAAATATCAAAGAAGAAAAGTTTGTAGTTCAGTCAGCAAACCGAGTGATTAAAGAATCCAGTAACGGAACAAGGCAAGCCTTCCACTTTCCATCAGGGAATAATATATGCATGCCGCAAGAATGCAACAGTTCCCAAGCCCACAGAAAATCGCCGAATGAAGATGGAAGATTAACCTTCTGAATTAAGGGCAGCAATATCTTATGCCGACTCTTCAACAGCTGAAAACGAAAGAGAAGAAAGTGGGCATCTCTCATGGGGGGTGGCGAGGACGTCAAAGGGCCGTGATGAGATAGATCCGGCTCTCAGATCTAGACGAACGGGAAGACAAAGTCGGTGGATCTGATTGATGGTGGAGTTATTGTCGAAGACGAAGAGAGGTTTCTAATATTGGACCTTCGGCGGGGATGATTGATGATGTAGATCGGGGTATCAAAGAGGGAGTTGTGTGGCCACATTCGAGGTTGTGTGGCCTTTGGATTCACGGTGAGGAAGGCAGGTCAACAGCGGTGAGGGAGATGTCGGCGGTGAAGAGTTGTAATGAAGAAGACGAGGGCCTCGTGGTGGTCTGCGGAGGATAATGGTAGAACAATAACAGTTTGGATTTTTTTATTTCTTTTTCCTTTTGATTTCTTTTTCCTTTCCTTTTCTTTTTTCAAAAACTAAACTTGAAGATGAAGAGCAAATCTAGGATTTTTTTTTTTAGATTTGTGGGAGGGAAGAAATTTTGTGGAGGACGAAAACAGCCGAAATTTAGCTCTAATACAAATTTGATGTGGGGCAGGTCATGTGAGATGATAAAAAGAGAAAATATAGAATTTGAAATAATACAGGAAAGAAGTGAGCCTAGATTTCACTACTCTCCTGGTACCCAATTGCCCGTGACAAGACGTGAGCCTAGATTTCATACTAGGATTGCCAAAAACTTAAAAAAAGCACGATTCTATCATAGTAGTAGTCGATCGATTCTCAAAAATGGCTCACTTTATCCTGTGTTCTAAGACCTTAGATGCGTCTCGAGTAGCCATCTTGTTCTTTGATAATGTCGACAAGTTGCATGGGATACCTAAAACCATGGTGTCCGATAGAGACGTTAAGTTTGTTAGCTGCTTCTGGAAAACACTTTGGCACAAGATGGGCACCCAACTTTCATCCACAAATAGATAGCCAAACTGAGGCGTAAACAGAATTCTAGGAAATCTTCTTAGGTGTCTAGTTGGGAAAATTTGAAAACTTGGGATCTTATTTTGCCTATGGCTGAATTTGCATATAATGGATCTGTCAATAGGACTACGAGTCTTAGTCCTTTTGAAATAGTAAATGGTTTTAAACCCAGGCAACCAGTTGACTTAATTCACATGGCTCATCATCATTCGAGGATATCAGACTCTGCATCAGCATTTGCATTTCATATATGTGCATTACATGAGGAGATCAGAGAAAATATAATGAAAAATAATGTTGATTATAAAGCTTCTGCAGATCTACATCACCGATTACGAACTTTTAATGTCGAAGATTATGTGATGATCCGCATGAGACCCGAACGATTTCCTCTGGGCACCGTGAAGAAATTACATGTGCGAAGCGCAGGGCTCTTCAAGATTCTCAAGAAAATCAATTCAAATGCTTATGTGGTGGATCTCCCACCAGACTTTGACATCAGTTGTACTTTTAATGTTGAGGACTTGGTTCCATATAGAGGTGCCTTTGATACCGCTTCTGACCCATTCGTCGATGAGCCAAGTCAAGACCTTTCTGAGAGCTCCCCACTACCTCCACTTCCCTCTAAACTGTCCTATACAACAAAAAATATAGATTCTATCTTGGATGATCACGTTATCTCTACTAGAGACAGAAGGACGCGACGCTCTCATTAAGTGGAAAGGAAAACATGATTCAGAAAATTCTTGGATTACTGAGGGAGACCTCGGAGTCTTGATCCTGATCGACTGGAGCGCTATCAGAGCCAGCAGCAATTCTGTCCCCCACACTCGACATGATCGAGTCCTTTCCACCCGGGGGGAATTGATGAGGACATCATGCCGCTTAGGGCCGATTTGATCGAGTATACTTCAAGAAGCGACGCAATGCAGTTCTTTGGTTTTAAATTAGTTTTGTTGCAGATTTATTTGTAGTAGATGTTTTTACGTTTTAACTTTATTTTCTGTAGTAGGTGTTCTTTAGTGAGCGTTTAATACCACATCGGTTATTTCTCAGTAGTCCTCTTTTATAAAGCCTATATAAGGTCCCCTAGACTATTTCATTAGAATTATTGAATGATTAAAATTTTCTCAAATTATCTGGTTTAATTCTTGAGCTTATCTGCTCTCGAATTTTTGGTGAGAAGCCCGCGTAAGAGGTGAAAACCCGAAATCTTATCCTCTTTTAAATTTCAAATTTTGGTTACGATTTGAAGGTGATTGCGATCCAGGTGAGTTTTACATCAATTTAATTTGCCCTAAATTGATACGCTCTACTTGCCGGACTGGCGCATCTGTAGATCTACGTCGCACATGACCAAACTATCATAGGCGATTTTCTCTCATCTTCTCTTCTATAGAGGCTATACCGATCTTAGTACGAATATCCTTATTTCTCACCTTATCTCTCCGTGTGTTACAACACATTCAACAAAGCATGCGCATCTCTGCTACACTCATCTTCTAGGCATGATGTCTCTTTATAACCCAACATTTTATGCCATATAACAAAGCTGGCCTACTAACAATCCGATAAAACTTTTCCTTCAGCCATAACGGAATGTTACGATCATATAAAACACCTGTTGCGCTCTATTTCAACCAACCGGCTTGGATTCTATGGTTGACATAAGTATTGATCTCCCCATCCTTTTGGATAACAAAACCCAAGTACTTAAAATGACTGCTCATCGGTATTTCATGATTTATTTATTGATATTTAAGAGAAACTTTTACAAATCTATCTATATAGTAACAAAGCATGCATGTAGACATGACATAATCAGATAATTAGTTTAAAGTAAATTCCAGTGAAAAAGAAAAATTGCAAGCGGTAAAATTCAGGGAAAACACCACCTTTTCCAGGATTTGGCGACGTTTCAATTCTACATGTCGGTGGTTGGAAGCGACAGCAAGATTTTTATTCACAGAAATTGGAAGCCCATATTCATATTCATATTCATATTCATATTCTTCTTCTTCAACGCTCTCCTTCGACTTCTTGTTATCTTTCACCAGATCGTCTTCTTCTTGGCTTAGAATCATATAGCGACTACCATGTTCATTACTCTCCTCCGAAGAAGTTGCGCTGCTGTCAATCTTCTTCTTCGAATTGAGCGTCACATATGACATCGTCAGGTCAAGGAAATGGGATGAAAACCTTTTGATGATGATATTGGGGATCTCAGAATTATCCGATGGATTGGTGTCTGGGGAGGGAGGGAGATCCGATGGATTGGTGGCGAGAGGGGGATCCGATCGGGGGGGGGGAGTTACTTTTTGGGGCAAAGCTTCAAGCGGTGGAGGGAAGAAAACCTACCCCCACGTCGAGCGGGTTAATAGAAAGATTGGCTTTTTTTCACGGGCTTTCCACGGAAAAAGCTAAAAGGAAAAAGAAAAAAAAAGAAAAAAATGAACTAGGAGGAGCCATCTAATTGCAACGTTGGTAATTTCAACAGGCTCTTTATGTAAAAATAGAGCATCTCGATTCGGGTCGAATTCAAACTTAGGGGTAATGTAAAAAATATGGCGACCTTTTCGCCAAAAATCCCTCAAAACTCCTCTCCTTCAACCTCATCAAACTTATTTCCTTCCAAAATCCCATCCCCACTTTCCTCCCTCAAAACTCAGTCATACACCCACCAAGTCCCCTGCAAATTTGTAAATCTCCTAATGGTGGCTCAGTTTGCAATCCATATGGGGTCCCAACAATGAAATAATTAATTGGAGGTGGAGGGGACAATGGAGGGCTAAGGGAGAGAAGGGCGGTCCGCGGCCGAAGGGGAGCTGTGGAGGGTTGAGGGGGTGGAGGAGAGCTGTGGAGGGTTTAGGGGGTGGAGGGAGGAGGTGGAGGGGTGGAGGGGTGGTGGAGAGTGGGGTTGCCACAGAGGGGGAGTGGTGGAGAGTTGAGGGAGTAAAGGGGTTGAGGGGGGCGGTGAAGGTGGGGTCGTCGTCGAGGGGGAGCAGTAGAGGGTTAAAGGGAGGGGGTGGTGCCAATGGGGAGCGAGAGGAAGTGGTTGTTGGCGGTGCCAAGAAGGGTGAGGGGAGAGGAGGTTGAGAGGGAGAGGAGGGCGACGACGATGATGAGGGATGAGAAAATGTGGCCGCTGGAGCCGCCACATGCGAAGGCGATGCGAACAATGGAGGCGAGGGAGGCTTCGACGGGGGAGAGAAAAGGAGGAGAGTAAAGCAACCATTGAGTTTGAGAAAAAAGGGGGAGGGAAGGGGGAATGCAATTCAGAAAATAAACATCCACGCTTAACCTTTTGCCAAAAACCATATGTTTCCAATAATTCATCTTTGCTTTTGTAACAAATATGTTGTAATGTTCTTAAACACACTCAACTTTCTTATCTGCATCACAAATCTACCACCGAGACATTACTTTAATGATATGTAATATGTGTGATATAACCTATCGATAGCTATAAAAAATATATGCCTGGCATTATATAGCTTAAAATGCAACTCAATTTTGTAAGATGGGGATGATCTAGTTTATAACTACTTCTCTTGTTTTAGGGCGCTTGCCTAGCCAACAATTCCTTCTGGCTCTGCCCAAATTTATTATTACATTTTTTGCTATGTACAAATCACTTCTCCGCCTCCAAAAAACATTTTTGAAAAAAAATTTCCTCTTCCTCCATTGCATCAAAATATCTTTCAGCTTCCGAAACAAATTTTCCAAGGCCTTCTAAGGCAAGTAGGCAAGAGCGACGAACAGTGGTTGTC
Organism: Agave tequilana; assembly: GCA_038442645.1. Lineage (NCBI taxonomy): Eukaryota > Viridiplantae > Streptophyta > Magnoliopsida > Asparagales > Asparagaceae > Agave > Agave tequilana. Next base: position 34,657 of record JAVJIF010029812.1, on the reverse strand, counting down.
TCCTTGTACTTTTTTGTGGAAAATTTGAAAATAGTGTTAAAAAAATCAAGCAAATTCTCAGTTAAAAAAAAGAACATGTGGTTTTTGCATTGGGATGATTTACTTCCAAAGTCCATAAAGAATATATCGTGCTTCTAAAAAGTCACTATTGTGTGGTAAAAGAGCCTCTTATTTCATCTGTTCAACCTGTGAGATTTGGTCCACAGATTCAGAATTCAAAAAAAATAACTCATGAAAGATTATTTGGTCCACACTTTTTGAAACATTTAATTGCCATAAAGTATCTTTCAGTATCTTAAAAAAAAAAGTAGAAAACGTTTTTTCGAGGGCTCAAGACAAGTAAGCAAGAGCGTGAACGGTGGTCAAGATCCATCTGTAATCCAAAACAGGTATAAATCCCAGCTCAACTCAAAATCGACATTTCTTCCCTGTAAAATTTGAAAATAATGTGTTAAAAAGAACAAGTTCTCAGTTAAAGAGAGAAACATGGGATGATTTACTTCCAAGTTTCATGGAAAAACATCCAATACGTGTAAACGGCCATCAACTTCGTGGTAAAGAGTTTAACATTTCACCTGACCCGTCACCTCACAAAATTCAGAATTAAAAAAACAAATTATGAAAGATTGAAGTAGGATAGTAAACAGTGATAAAACCAATCTTATATTGCATGAGAAAGCAGTATATATAAGAAAAAAAAAGCAAATAGAGAAAGGAAGCATAGTAAAAGTTAATAATTTATAAACATTTGTGCGCAAGTAGCAAACAAAGAGGTTGCCATAATCAACAAAGTCACAAGGAATGGTTAATTATTATTTTTTCCCCTGGTTCCCTTCCTTTCATATATTATGAATGCCCTTATTTGTTGGAATTAACTATCGGTTTTAATTTTTTATCAGTACCTTGTTAAATTTTAGTGATACAACTGAATAAACTTCTCATCCTACATATATTGAGTGCTTAACTCTAATCCTTTATTTGCTAAAAGAAATATTATTTTTAAACGATACCATCAAATATGAATTAGTAACACATTCATAATAAATTTAATAATAATAAAAAACATTTTGAAAATGAAGTAGCTTTTATTATAAACTTAATGTAAATCATTATTTTCTAAAATTTTTTATAAAGATGAAGTATGTTACTCCCATTTTAACAAAGACTAATTATTTATAAGATCACTTTAATATTAGATTATTTCATATATAATTCAACCCAATCTATATATTTACATGAGTCAAATATACATATAATTAATAAAAACATATACATATATAGCTAGGTTCTTTGGTTGGCTGGATTTTGGATAATTGTTATGGTCGATTTTTCATATCTGTTTCCGTGTCCACAACACCTTACTAATCATCAGAGCTCAAAAGTTTATACTGCTCCACGACATACAGACATTTATAATTGGAAGTTTGACATTAGTCAATTGTTAATAGAGTTTCACACGGCAATTTGGCAGTATATGGTGAAAACTTTCAATAAAACTAATAACTTAATAAGAATAGAGGTCTAACCTATTAGTGATATATTTGACCTGAGTCTTAAGTAGATTAAGTAATAAATATAAACACAAAAGAGAGATTATAGAGATAATTCTTATAATTTTCTTATAGTAATAAAAGAATTTCCTCTACGTGTATAATGGTCTTTAACTCCACCTTGGTAATCCTGATTCCCTCAACCCCTTTTATTTTTCCTTTTTATCATTTAAGAATACCGAATATTAATATAATTCAACCCGACAGACTTGATTTAATAATTATACTTCACACATATTTTACTTGTTTCAGGATAGTGACTACAGCAGTCCATCCAATGTACTTGCACAAAAGATAATCTTGAAAACTACAGGTCCGAAAAAGGCACTATTTACTCAACTCTCTTAACAATTCCACAAACTCTGCAAAAAGAAAGATATGATAAGATGGGAGCTCTTACACTTGAATACGCTTGATTATAACTTTTATAACGGTATAAAGAATTATATGCATATTTACATTTCTCTTTATGAATTATAATTAGACAAATATTTTCTTACGTTGTGGTTATCTAGACAAGTTTAGATGTGTTCGGTGTATCGAGTTGATGACTACGAAACAAGTTAAAGAGAGTAATGGATTGTCTAACAAACTTCACCAATCTGATCACATTTTCCTTTTCGGAATTTGCTTTTCATTAGGTATTTTTTCTTTTTATTAGAACCTGTGTAAATTCCGAATCAGATAAAATATGATTAGATTAGTGAAGTTTGTTAGGCAATCCATTATTCTTTTCAACTTGTTTCGTAATAATTAACTCGATACACCAAACACATTAAGCTTCTATAGATAAGCACAACATAAGAAAATATTAGTCTAATTATAATTTATAAAGAGAAATATAAATATAAATATAATTCTTTATACCGTTATAAAAGACATAATCAAGCGTATTAAAGTGGAAGAGCTCTTATCTTATCATATCTTCATTTTTACAGAGTTTGTGAAATTATTGAAAGAGTTGAGTAAATAGTGGCTCTTTCGGATCTGCGGTCTTTAAGAGCATTTTTTATGCAAGTATATTAAATGGACTGCTGTAAGCACTATTCTGAAACAAGTATGTGCGAAGTATAATTATTGAATGAAGTATGTAAGGTTGAATTATATAAATATTCGGTATTCTTACATGATAAAAAGAAAAAAGAAAAAATGGTTGAGAGAATCAGGACTATCAAGATAGAGTTAAAGACCAGACCATTATTTATCTAGAGGAAATTCTTTTATTACAATTAGAAAATTAGAAGAATTTTCTCTATCATCTTTTTTTTGTGTTTATTTTTATTCCTATATATACTTCAGACTCAGTTCAAATACATCACGAATATGTTAGACCTCTATTCTTATTAAGTTATTGGTTTTATTGTAAGCTTTCACTATATACTGTCAAATTACCGTGTGAAACTCTATCAATAATTAACTTATATTAACGTCCAATTATAAATGTCTGTACTTCATGGAACAGTATAAACTTTTAAGCTCTAGTATTAGTAAGGTATTGTAGACACGGAAACAAACACAGAAAATCGATTACAAAAATTATCTAAAATCCAGCCAGCCAGAAGGACCTAGCTATATATGTATATATTTTTATTTATTATATGTTTATTTGACTTATGTAAATATATAAATTGGGTTGAATTATATATTAAATAATATAATATTAAAATAATCTTATAAATAATTAGTCTTTATCAAAATGGGAGTAAAATACTTAATCTTAAACAAAATTTTTAGAAAATAATGATTTACTTTAAGTTCATAATAAAAGCTACTTCATTTTTAACATATTTTTTATTTTTATTAAATTTATTAGTAATCTGTTACTAATACATATTTGATAGTATCGTCCAAGTATAATATTTCTTTTAGCAAATAAACGATTAGAGTTGAGCACTCAATATATATAGGATGAGAGGTTTATTCAGTGACCTTATTAAAATTTAATAAGGTACTGATAAAAAATTAAAACCGATAGTTAATTCCAACAAATAAGGGCATTCTATAATATATGAAAGATGGAAAACAGAGAAAAAATAATAATTAACCATTCCTTATGACTTTGTTCATTATGACAACCTTTTTGTTTACTACTTACGCACAATGTTCATAAATCATTAATTCCACTATGCTTCCTTTCTCTATTTACTTTTTTACTTCTCCTATATGTTGTTTTCTTATGTAATATAAGGTTGGTTTTATCACTGTTTACTTTCCTACTTTAATCTTTCATAAGTTATCTTTTGAATTCTGAATTTTGTGAGGCCAATCTCACAGGGGTCAGGTGAAATGCGAGACTCTTTACCCCGAAGTTATGGTCCTTTACACCTTTAACTGATAACTTGTTCTTCTTTTTAACACATTATTTTCAAATTTTACAGGGAAGAAATGTTAAAGGATCTTGAGTTGACCTGGAATTTACACCTGCTTTGGATTACCACAAGTCAGATGAATCTTGACCACCGTTAACGCTCTTGCCTACTTGCCTTGAGCCCTCGGAAAAACATTGTTTTCTACTTTCTTTCAGATACTGAAAGATACTTTATGGCAATTGAATGTTCTAAAAAGTGTCAACTGGAATATTACAAAAAGATTTTGTTAGTCAATTTTGATATTTTTTATTTTTTTCATTACAATTTAAGTAATTTTTAAAGTATATATGTTACTTTAAACCTTCAAGGGAAATCAATTAAGCTGGGTAAGAAATTTTTCAACAACCCTTGAGTTTTCCAACAAGCTATACTAGGAAACATTGAATAGTTAAAGAGTCTCAATTTTCTTCTTCATTAGAATTGGATTGGCGAGCCAGTCTATGTAAAGAGTCTCTCGGATGAAGCCAGCCTTGAGAAGGCGGTCAAGTTCATCGTTTAGGGCTCGAAGACATTCTGCAATTATCTTCTACAGCTTCTTCACTGGTTTGGCCTCGGGGAGGGTAGACAGCTTGTTGCAGATGACAAAGGGATCCACCCTGGGCATATCAGTCGGGGACCACAAGAACATATCAAGATTTTCAGACAGGAACTCCTTGAATTGATCCTTTTCTTGCCTATTCGGAGAACTCACTCTAGATGACAACGGTCCGCATGAAACAGCTTAGCTACCTCCTATGAAATGTTGTCAGAAGTTTTTGACTCAGAGGAAGAGTCTGAGCTTTCGCCACACTCTGATTGTTATTGAGTAGCAATCTGCTTTAGCTTCTTTCTCTTGGGGAGGTGCTCCTCAGAGACTGCCTTCACAGTCTTTGATTTTTAGCCCGACTTCTTCTGAACGACAGCGGAGATAGTCCTAACCGCGACCTGATCTCTTCTAATGTCGACCATCCCAGTTGGAGTGAGTATTGCACCATCTAGTGATAGGTGGACGGTACATCCTTCATCAGGTGGAGCAAGGGTCTCCCGAGTATTGGATTATGGGGGGGTTCCACGTCCACTACGTAGAACTCAGTGATGACGTTGCAGGGGTCCGCGCAAACTGAGAGCCAAATTGCACCCGAAGAGTGCGTCTCGTTCCCGTCAAACCCATATAAGTGAGATTGGGTTTGAGGGTTGATCATGCTCGAGCTGTTTCTGGAGTGTCCATCCTGTCTAGGGTGCCTCAGTATAGGATGTTGACAGATCGACCAGGAGCATAGACATTGGTAGTTGACGATGATCATAATGACAATCAAAGCATCATTATGCGGGGTGCAAAGTCGATGTGTTGAGTCTGAAAACAAGATTGGCTTGCTCTGAGCCAATAGTGGGCCAGTTAGCACCGTGGGATACTTGCTTCTGCGAGCCTCATTGATGTAGATGGCCTTTCTGGAGAGGTGGCGCCTTCGATCGGGGAGGTGACAAAAATGGCACAAATTTCCCGATATTAAATGGCCTGGCCCTCTTGTTATGATACGACCTCGGGGGCACCCGTCTTCACCTTGGTCTCCGAGGGCACCAGGGGTTGAGGATAAATTTCTGAAGATGGCCCCGATTCACCAGTTCCTGGAGTATACTCCGGAGAGAGCGGCAGTCTACGGTACGATGGCCAATGCCATCGTGAAAAGCGTAACACTCCCCTGCTCCTGATCCCTTCAGGTTGAAGGGGAGCGGCCTCGGGTGCTTGACAAACTCCTGGCCCTTGATGGCATTGTATCCACAGATACTTTGAACGGAGTGAAGTTGGCTTCATTCCCGTGGTCCTTGGCGATGTTCCGAGCAGGCTTGTTGACAACTTTGATCGACTAGCTCGGGGTCTTCTTCCGAGGAATAGGTTGCGCTTTCATTTCTCCACTTCACCCTCTTGCTTGGGAGTGCGGTTAGCAGAGCTTCGGGTAGCATTCTCAATTTGTATATACTTTTGGGTGCAAGTGAGAATGTCCCTCATCTTGGTGACCTTGTGTTCCACTAGGTGCTTGTAGAAAGAGTGGGTGACTTGTCGCCCACTGATAAATGTGGCGACAGCCACGTCGTCATTGCAGTTATACCCCAGAGCCGTTTGGCTCTAAAAATAACTGACATACTTCTTGAATCTCTCCCTAGGCTTCATCATGATGGTGAGGAGGTGGTTGTTCTTCTACAGCTCCCATCGGGATGGTACTGGTGGCAGAAGGCAAGCTTCATCTCCTCGAAGCTCCAGAGAGATTGTCTCGGGAGTGTAAACCAGTCATAGGCAGTAACTTGAGACTGGACGGGAACACCTGACTCAGGAGCAAGCCATCGTGAGAGTGGACCGCCATCTTGTCCTAGTGTTGCCGAAGGTGTTGGATGGGGTCGATCGCTTCAGACAAGCACTCGAAGCTCGTTATCATGAATTTCTTCGAGAATGGTGAGAAGTCTTCTCAGAGAGCGGAGAGTCGAATGTGCTCAACTCTCAAGGCTCTGTCTCCTTCTAGAGAAGTTGACTTACCTTCTCAACCTGTTTCCGGACGATCTCCTCGATGTACTCCACACCATGAGCCTTCAGGGCCCTGCGCGATCCAAAGTTCTCAAAGTGCTGACTGCCACTTGGGGAGAGTGATCTCTAGTGCCTCTGATTGCTCTCGGTGTGGGTGGCCCGAGTAGTACTGGTGGCGGAGACAGAGGAGTGTGACCTTCTATCCCTTGGTTCCTTATGGATTGTGATATACAAAGGATCTCCATCTCAGGGATCAGCTGGTTGTGGAGGTGGGCCGATGCTTCTCTTTCAAAGGTAGCCTTCTCACGATCACGAGCCACCTCCGCCTGCTATTTATCCATCTGCTTCTGAAGGTCAGAAAGCATTCGGATGAGTTAATTTTCGGGAAAATACCCCTACCCTGAGGGTAGTAGACGGGGAAGACTGTCCTTGCCAACATCTCCAATGCGGACGTCAAGATTAGCAGGATGTCGATCAGAAACCCTGTGCCTCCCGCGGTGGTTGACCGAGCTTTTGAGCCTGTTGTGGTAGTGGCAAGGGAAGTGTTCCTCCTTAATAGGCCAATATGACTTCAGAGACACTTTTGAGAAGGGGAAGGGTTTGGAATTAGGAGAATTTTGAGCGTAAACTCAGAGATCTCAATGAAAGCACCAAAATATAAAGATTAATTCTTCGGAAAATTTATCTACGCTCAAATTATAGACTGAGATATAAATCAAACACAGACTACAAAGAATTACGTGGAAAACCCGATGAGGGAAAACCACGAAACAAATAGAAAGAGAGATATTCCACTAAATCAAAGAGATTATAAAGTGTTCTCAACATTTTATTACAAGTTTAATTCTCTAGGGGTCCTCTTGTATAAAAGAGGAAGAAATCAACTTTATAGTTGACGGTTCATGAGCTGAGTCGTGGTCTCTGAGATTTCCGCCTCTGGATCAGCTCACGATCTAGCGGTATGTAACGCCCCAACCGTAATCGGTTGAGTGATGCATGATCTTTGGAGATCATCTCGGTTGGCGTGGAGTAAGGATCAAATCCGCATCAATAGCCCTGCATGCCATGTTTTTGTAACCGTTCAGTTAGTCAGGTGGTCGGGTGAGATCTGTTTGATGAGACCGAACCTGTAACTCCATGATATGCAAGATTTGCTAGGTGTCGCAATCTCGCAGGGGTCATAATTTTGACCGCTACAAATATTTAAAACAAAAAATCATATTTTGAATAGAATTTGTGTTTCTAAAATTATGAGTTTTGATTTTATTAGTTACTAATCACAGTCTAGGTTTATTCTCGGCTATATTCACTCTGATTTTAGTTCAAGGTGAAATAGAGTTTTCCCCCCTTTGCCTTTCACTTAAGTCAAAAGTTTTTACTAATTCCATATGAGAAAGATTGTGTAATCAAATAAAAAGTTATTATTTTTATTTACCTTTCACCTATATCAAAACCATCAGCAAGTTTTTCTACAATTTAGATGTATAGTATTGGAGCTTAAGTAAAAATAAAATATATTAAACTATTGAATATTTTGTAATTTAAAAAATTTATTAAACAGGGTCTTTTGTTGTATACGTCTGAATTATATTCTGTGTGGGGATTATGTTGTTAATTTGGAATCATCACTAAAGAAGGCGCAAAAGAAAATTCTGTAATGAAAAAAAACTTTTAATCTATAATGAGATTAAAAGAGTGTAAACATACCCTAATTTAAAGTCGAGAATACTGCCTGCTCTTAAAAAGGACATGATATTGCAGGCTAACATATATGTATAACTTATCTAATTCTCTTTTGTGTAAATATCAAGGCTTTTTGAGGCTCTAATATCTAACTAACTGATCCTTAGATTTGTTAGTATATAAAAATTTAATTATTTATATATATTTTTTATAACTTACCTACTATCTTTCGTAGATATACCAAGCTTGCTTGGGCCAATGTACCTAGCTAATCAATACCTAGGTTCATTGAATTTTTTTTTAGATATACATATATATACTCTATATTTAAAATATGTTAGCCTATCCTCATCATCCCAAGCATAAAACTCATGTGTAAGTGTATGAAGAATGCATAATAATGCACACAAAATCAAGATTGTGTTTTATTTTCAAATTTGTCATTTCTATGTCAAGAATTAAAGATTCTATCAAATCAATTATTCTATCAAAAAAATTTCAAACTTTATTGGTCACTCCCTTAATTCCTAAAAATCTAGTTAAACTTGTTGCAAATATTTTTTATTTTTATTTTTATTTTTTAGAAAATAAGTAAAAGAAAAAATAAAGAAAAGAAAAACAGTTCTAAAAACAATGATGACTTCTTCTTCTTATGCAAGTCCTTAACCAACTTATATGTCTTCTTTAAACCTTTCCAAATCATAGACATGAATTCCCCATTATCTTGAAGTGGCTCTTGTTCGAAAAATTGATCATCCTCATTGTCTTCTACAGAAGACTCCAATGGTATAATATGAATGTCGGCATGAGCCATTTCTTCAATCCAATCAATTTGTAAAGAATCAAAGTATAGTGCAGTTTTACTCTCAAGTGCAGTCATCACTCTTCATGATACACATCATTATATTCATCAGCATGCATCCAACTTCTACAATTTTGGATAACAAGAATAGGCAAAGGAAATGTAATTTTGTGTTTCTTAGCTGGCCTAAGCTTCACATTGCAAATCATATTCAACAATTGAAAACAATGTAAAATTGTTGATTTTTAGTCATCAAAACGTTCACAATATGGATACTTGATTATAAAAAGTTGTCATGTGTGAAACTCCAAGTACATTAGTGCTTAACCACCTACAAGTTGCATGAACATTACAATAAATCGTTTTTCAATTTCTCCATGTTTTGCCACTATACAATTTACACCATCAAACTCATGTATTCATCCAAACCCACATGAATTTTATTTAATTCTAAAGTAAGAGGGATTCTAGTCAAATCCGATAAAAGTTGCAAATCAACAACCTTCATCTCTCCTCTCCAATTAATATTAATTTTATGGGCATGGTGGTCAATGTCATCATAGGTGAAAGTATTGTAGAATTTCTTTGCCAAATTAGGAATATAGTGGTCTATACTACCCTGATGGATCAAATAACCCTAATTCTTATTTATTATTTCATCCAGAAAATACGCGCCAGAAGCTTGAAAAATAGGAAAAAAATTCTTTTCTGCTATAAATTTAGTCATGGTGTGAAAGCAGAAAGTTTAACTGAAAGAAGATGGAAGATTTTACAGTACTCAAAAAAATTGGGTTCAGATGCTGACAAAGGACGGCGAAATCGTTGTTTTGACGGCCGATGCGCCGTGAATTTGCCTTTCCCCACTTATAACTTGGCCACGCATTGCAGTTTCTTCATTCCTCATGCTTCTGGAACTTCTGGATTTAGGCTTTGATCTCCGTAGTGATGTGAAAAAAAAAAGGGATAATGTTAGCTTACATAGACTTTTTATAAACTTCTTGGAAAAGACACCTACTTCACTTCAGCTTTGCAAATCAATCTAAAATTCAAACTCAAAATTTACTTCCCACATACCTAAACTAAACCAGGTCCTCATGCTTGAAAAAATTAGAACCATAATTTTTGAAATCTACCCAAAAATCAAGAAAAACTTCTTTTATATTCAAAATTCCATGGTTTGCCATATGAATTTAAATAATCAAAGTGAATATTTCCAAAAACCGGTAAAACTTCTTTGCTCACGTGTGCAAAGTCTGATTTCCATAAGATTTTGTTAAGACGGCGGATTCGCCTTATAAATCGCCTTATAAATGGTGGATTCGCCATTCTTTTCTGCTCAGTTGTTTTTTGATTTGGGCTCTATCTTTCATATATGGTTTGGTTCTGTATGCGTATCTATATCAAAAATAATAGTCAGTAAAGGCAGGGGAATATTAAAAATAAAACTAACTAAATAAAAAAACTAGGTCAGAAATCTTGAGTTGCCTCCCAATAAGCACTTTAAGTTATAGTTATTAGCTAGATTTTCTCTGATTTGATCATCCAACAATGCTTAATTTAAAAGAGATCTCATGCTTGCTTAAATCCCCTTTCATATATGGCTTCAATCGTTGACCATTGATCTTAAACGATTTTTACTTTTTGTTGCTAATTTCCACCGCTTCATGTGAAAAAACTTGATTAATTACGAACGGTCTCGACCATCTCGAACACAGCTTACCGAGAAATAATTGAAGACGAGAACTGTATAAAAGAACTCATTGGCCTTTCACAAATTCTCATCTTACTATATGTTTATCGTGCCATGCTTTGGTTCTCTCCCTGTAGAGTGGGGCATTTTCATTCGCGTTGTTCCTAAACTCATCCATCTCATTGAGTTGTAGAATCCTTCTCTCCCTTTTTGTGGATCGAAATTTAAAAACCTTGTCGCCCAATATGCTCTATGCTCAAGTTTAATAGGAAGATGACAAGCCTTCTCATAAACTAAACGGTAAGAAGACATACCTATAGGTGTTCTGTAGGCTGTCCAATATGCCCACAAAGCGTCCTGAAGCCTCATTGCCCAATCCTTCCTTGATTGGCTTTACCATTTTCTCCAAGGTTCTTTTTGACTCTATTGGACACCTTCACTTGTCCACTTGTTTGAGGATGGTATGGGGTTGCTACACGATGTTTGACTCCATATTTGCTTAATAATGAATCAAATTGACAATTACAAAAATGCTTACCTCCATCACTGATAATAGCTCATTGTGTTCCAAACCTAATAAATATGTTCTTCTTCAAAAACTTTACCACCACCTTGGCTCATTAGTAGGCAAAGCCACGACTTCCACCCACTTTGGAACATAATCTACTGTCACAAGGATGTATTAATTGGAGCAGGAGGGTAGGAAAAGTCATATAAAATCTATGCCCCAAATATCAAACAATTCCACTTCAAGGATATTGTTTAATGGGATCTCAGTTTTTCTTGATTTATTTGGCAAGCATTGCAAGTTTCAACAAAGTCATGTGCATCTTTAAATAAAGTAGGCCAATAAAAATCACATTGAAGTAACTTTGGCATTGTTCTTGTGGGTCTAAAGTGTCCACCAACCTCCCTCATGTGGCAATGGTAAAGAATACTCCCCATCTCCTTCCAGTATGCATCTTCTAACAATTTGATAGGCACGATGCTTGTAAAGCAAAGAGTCTTCTAATTGGTAATAATTTTCGTCGGAGATGAATTTCTTCTTCCTTTGATATGATAACTCGGAAGGGATTATACAACATACCAAATAATTTACTTTGTCAGTATACCATGGTGTTGTGAAAATCTCGCTGGCATATAGGAACTCATCTGGGAAAGAATCATCAATTGGGCTCTCCATTGGCTTCTCTTCTCCTTCTTCCTTTATCCTTGAAAGGTGATCAACCACAAAATTCTCCACCCCTTTTTATCTCGTATCTCCACGTCAAACGCTTGAAGTAACCACACCCACCGAATCAACATCGGCTTTGCTTCGTTCTTCTTTAGCAAGTACTTGAGGGCCGAGTGATCGGTGATTATAAATACCTTGGCTCCAATTAAGTATGGTCAAATTTGTCAAAGGAGAATACCGTTACAAGTAGTTATTTTTCCATAGTGGTGTAATTCTGTTGTACGTCGTTCAAGGTGCAGATTGCATAGTAGATCACTTGAAAATCCATGCCTCATCTTTGCACCAAAACAACTCCTAGGGCAAAATCACTTGCATCACACATAAGCTCAAAAGGCAAGTTCCAATCTGGTACCACAATAATTGATGCAGTCGTAAGCTTCTTCTTTAGCGTCTCGAATACCTGCAAGTAATCTTGAAAAAAATCAAAAGGCACATCTTTCATTAATAAATTGCTCAAAAGTTTAGCGATTTTGGAAAAGTCCCTTTTAAAAAGGCGATATAATCCGACGTGTCCAAGGAAACTTCTTACGGCCTTTAGATTAGATGGTAACTTATCAGTAAACTCCACTTTAATTTTATCCAACTCTATTCTTTTTTCCGAAATCCTATGGCAAAGTACAATTCCTTCTTGGACCATAATGTGACATTTCTCCCAATTGAGCATCAAATTTTTGTCTCCTTGTAATGTTGTAAAAGAAGATTCAAGTTAGACAAACATATATCAAAAGAAGATACAAAAACAGAAAAATCATCCATAAAACCTCCAATGAATTTCTCTACCATGTCATCAAATATAGCTAATATGCAACTTTGGAAAGTGGTTGGTGCATTACATAGACCAAAAGACATTCTCCTATATGCAAAAGTGTCATATGGATATGTGAACGTTGTTATTTTTTTTATCCTCCGAGGCTATTACAATTTGATTATACCCAGAATATCCATCCAAAAAGCAATAAAAAGCATATCCTGCAAGCCTTTCTAGTATTTGATCTATAAATAGAAGTGGAAAGTGATATTTTCTAGTGGCTTGATTAAGTTTTATATAGTCCACACAAACTCTCCATCTTGTGGTTGTTCTTGGAATAAATTCATTGTTATCATTTTTTACCACAATTATATCTCCTTTCTTAGGCACTACTTGTACTGGACTTACCCATGCACTATCAGAAATAGGGTAAATAATACCTGTATAGAGCAACTTAAAGACTTCTTTTCTTACCACCTCCTGCAATACCGGATTTAAGCGATATTGTGGTTGAATAGTAGGTTTGAAGCTCTCCTCCATCAAGATATTGTGCATGCAAATTGAGAAGCTTATAGCTTTGATATTTGCCTCAGTCCATCCCACCGTTGCATTGTGATCCCATAGTACCCTCAATATTTTTTTTCTCCGTTCCTGTCAAAGATGAGGATAAAATGACTGAAAGTATTGAATTATCTCCTAAAAATGCATGTAGGTACAAGGGTAGCTCTTTAAGCTCAAACTTCAATGGTTCTTGTATGGAAGGCACTAGTGTAGATGGAAGATGTGTTAGCTCCATGAAATTCTCCTTCTAAGAGAATACTGTCATGGCCTCCAAATAATTCACGCACTCCCCCTCGCATGGTCTTCCATTGTGTTGGTATTGGAGTGGATGATATAAGCTTCCAATGCTAATGTGGGATATCCTTCTCTAAATGTCTCCATCGTTAACTTATCCATAATATAAATATGGAAGCAATCTTCATTGTCCATTAGGTACTCCGTTGCTTCGAAGATGTTGAAAGTTACTTCATCGTCCTGCACACGAAGAGTCAATTTGCCCTATTGGATGTTAATCAATGTTTTACCCATAGCTAAGAAGGGTTTTCCTAAGATAAGTTGTACTTTCTTACCTTCCTCCAATGTCGATGTTAATGAAATCTGCTGGTAAGTAGAGCTTGTCTACTTTCACGAGTATGGCCTCAATCACTCCACATAGTTATTTAATGGATCTGTCCGCCAATTGGAGTGACATTGTAGTTCGTGTTACTTCTCCTACGCCAAGTTTCCTGAAAACAGATAGAGATGAGATTTATGATAGCTCCAAGATCACATAAAGCTTTTTCAAAATAACAATTTTCTATTGTGCAGGTATAGAAAAACCCCTTGGATCCTTTAGCTTAGGATAGTTTATTTAACAGAATTGTGCTACACTCCTCATTGAGCATCAGTGTCTCATGATCCTCCAACTTCCGTTTATTTCTAAAAATTTCTTTCATGAATTTCCCATACTTCGGCGTTCGTGCTAAAGCATCTGCAAAATGTATATTAATATGTAATTTCTTAAACATGTTCATGAATTGAGAGAAGTGCTTATTTGTGCTTTGTTTCCTCAGCCTCTGAGAAAAAGGAACAGGTGGAACATATGGCTTCACTAGAATATTCTGTACAGTCTTTGGCTCTTGCTTCAGCTTCTAGATGACGGAGTAACCGTTCAGACGGTGGATTCGCCGTCCTCTAGTCTCTGCCATCTTCTATCTTTCTCTGGTCATATTTATTGCTTAACCTAAACTCTTTTGCACACTGCATCAGTGCTTTTTGACTGTTCTTGCTCCAGTTGCCTTTCGCTCCTCAAAGTTATTGAGTTCGCTTATTCTTTTGGATTCAGCTCATGTTGCTCGGCAATGATCCCTGGGTCTGTTGGTTAACAGGTCAGCAATCTGGCCCATCTTAACTTCAAGATCATGTATAGATGTTGTGTTCATTTGGTATTGAGCTCTGTTTGTTGCTAGTAGTGTCACTGCTCCTTCCAAGCTCGGTTTCCTCTCCATCTGTTGTTGGCGTTGATGTTGCTATTGTTGTCATGTTGGCTGAAAGTTCATCTTCATGTTGTTCCCCTACGATAAATTTAGGTGGTTCTTCCATCTTGAATTGTACATGTTGGAGTAGAGGTTATTTGGCCTTTGGTAGTTGTTGATGTAATTGGCTTGCTCATTTTGCTCATAGGCGAAATTGTTTCTAGCTTGACAATTGTTATTCTCATGACCCCCTCCACAAAATGACAAGATGAGTTTGTTTAGATTGAACTTACAGTGGTTGCTCCAAGTTTCTCTGTGATCACTGCTAGTTGTGCTTGGATTGCAGATAGAGCATTGAGTTCATGTACACCTGCGATCTTTGTTGGCCCCCTTGTTGATTGTCATTGGTAATGATTTGACAACATCTCATCAAGTAACTCGCGAGCCTCTTCTCGGTTCTTTCTCATCAATGCTCCGCCTGTAACATCCGGTATAGCATAATTTCAGATTATTATTCCTAACCAACAATGAGTGAAAATTTTTATTATAATTATCCAATTAGTCTTGGGACTTAATAAGTGAAAATTTCATGTTATAAGTGTATTCTCATATATTAAATTTGTATATATACACCATATATATACACACATTACATCATCCAAAGTATGAATACATGGTGTTATATTACATTAGTGGTATTGGGTAGAAACCAAGGCAACCCCCACCATGAGAATTTTATTTTATTTTTGGACTTAGTGGAGGAGGGTAGGTGAATAAATAAGCGTTAAGATCCTCTTGAATTTGGGGGAAGGCAATTGGATGGATGGATGGTGTTGAGGCAAACTTGTAATATAGTATAGAATGGATCTCAAAGGGGGCTAAATATAGTTCTTCTTCATCCTCTCCCTAGAAGAGATCTCTCCATGGCCAAGCCCTAAAAACCCCAAAACCATATCCCATCTCAACCTCACTCTTTCTCAATCTCTCTCCCCCTACTACTCTCTCACTCTCTCCCTTTCTAGTGGTGCGGCAGCAGCACACTACTGCACCAGTGGCGGCGACGGCGGCGGCCAGCAGGGTGGCCAGGCGGTGAGGGAGTACCTTGTTTTTTTTCAGATTTAGAATTAATTTTAAATTTTCAGATCTTGTTTTATTTTCAGATTTAGATCATCATGTTAGATCTTAATTCATTCTTGGTAATTGCTCTTTTTTCCTCTTGGGTTATTTCATCCTCTTCTTCTTTGTCTAGTCTTTTTTCCCCTCTAAATGGGGCCCGGCCGGCTCCACGAATAATTTGACAACATTTTAGAACCGGCTTTAAATTTGACTTCAACCCTTAACCATTTGGTGCAACTTTCTAGCAAAGACAAGAAAACAATAAACAAAACAAGAAAGAGGTTTGTTATAATCCCTAAAAAGCGACAAGGCAACCTCCAAATTCTCTTGGACCACGAAAGACATCCCCAAGGAGACAAGGTTGTAAATTTTCTATATAAGAAGTGCATTTAACTCCGAGGCCAACAGAAGCCAAGAGTCGACAAAGACATACAATAGATCACCTATTGCACAACACACACACACACACACCAGAGAGAGAGATGCGTGTCAAAAGCATTTTCATCGAATTTTTCTCATTTTATTCTATAAAAGAAGCTAGCTATTTCATCATTACTTGCCAACTCTTGCCAAAATTTGGTCGTTTGGTAAGAGTTAGCCGGAATTAGCTTAATTCTTGAGGCCACTCCACTGCCAAACAAGGTCCTAGAGTCTTAACGCTTGCCCCCGCCTTTCCACATAGGAAATAATCCCTCTCTGGTCCATGTTAACTAAATAGAACATCATGGCAAATAGCAAGCAGTAAGGAACTTCATCCTGAATATGCCCAGCAAGTGTGTTCATAACTATGGAAAATAAGGACTCAATGTCAAACATTGATGCAAGTGTACAGTCAATCATTTTGTCTAACCCTGAACTGACCTCGTTCTAGTTACTACATCATACATGTCCTTAATCACATCAATAACTAATCACTTGGATCTTTCCTAAAACCTACAAAATTTATCTCCCTATGAACGAGATTCTTCCAGATCAACGAAAACTATATGCAGTCTCTTTTCTTCGCTCAATATCCCTTCTCTGGTGTTCATTAACTATTAGAATATCATGGCAAATAGCATGCATTATGGGACTTCATCCTGAATATGCCTAGCAAGTCAATCATTTTGTCTAACCCTGAATTGCCCTCGTTCTAGTCACTACATCATACATGTCCTTACTCCATCAATATAACTAACTACAAACCACTTGCATCTTTCCTAAAACCGACAACATTCTCTCCCTACGAAAGAGATTCTTTCAGATCAATGAAAACTATATGGAGAATCTTCTCCATATATCTCCCAATTCAGCGCTTTAAGCTTTGACCTCCCTTGTGTAAAGAACAAAATTGACAATTTAAAACCAAAATTTCTTTCCTTGGTCTTAATCAACTAAACTCTTACGAACTTCCATTGTATGGCTCATAAGCTTTTGATTCACTGGTAGTGTGAAAATAGGTAGAAAGATGCTTCTCCTGGATGCATTAGGCACTTTATTAGTTTACAAAGATTTTAGTGCACACAAGTCACATAATTCACTAGTTAGCACCCAAAACTGATGATTCCGCAAATAGACAATGGCATCTCATTGAAACTTTTTGACACATTGTACCTCAATGTGCGACCACTGACATTCCCTTGTCACTAATATTTTATCAAGGAGGTTGCATCTTCAAGACACTTGCTGTTCACAAGACAAATGTCTTAACCACGTTTTTACTCATGCAAATGTATCAGCCACATTTTTGGCACCTTTCTCAACTATCAGTCCACTGCAAAAGTCTGCTCACATTCACGTGCATATCTTTAGCATCAATTAAAATAGCATAGCACATATAAGTAGTAACTATACTTACAGTGGTTTCAGGTGGAACCGTGTTGGCATGCATTCTATGCAGAAGCTTCAGCAACGGTTGAGGCAAACCAAAATTTGGACTCTTGACAGACATTATCTCTCTGATCATCGATTTGTTCCATTCAGAA
This sequence comes from Agave tequilana, assembly GCA_038442645.1. Classification (NCBI taxonomy): domain Eukaryota; kingdom Viridiplantae; phylum Streptophyta; class Magnoliopsida; order Asparagales; family Asparagaceae; genus Agave; species Agave tequilana. The sequence goes on along the minus strand of JAVJIF010029812.1, from coordinate 16,989 downwards.
CCCGGCACATAATCAAAATAACATCGATCATCACACAGCCAATAATCTGTATCCAGGCGACAAAAATCTTAGCCCAAGCTTATTACATAGTGAGATCTACAAGTCAGTGTTTATATTCACAAAGCATATAAAAAATAAATAAACAGGAATACCAAACATATGGAAGAAGATGGACTAATCATCACTAACAATTTAGTCAAAAATATTTGGTTGAGTTAAAATCTCACAAAACAGCATGCAAGGCTGTTGGAAAATTTTGCACAGGACAGCTTTTTGACACGAGTATCCTGCCAGAAATAGAAGCCACTTGACCCAAGAGGACAGTAGGTAATATAGTGGAATCGATTTGATGTTTGAGTGGCTGATGGATTCATCATCAACTGGCATGCATCATGGTTATGAAACGACATTTGATGTACTTGACGGAAGATCAAGAAAATGCCAAATTCACAATAATTTGACTTGGCGTGAGCATGGCAAACGGGAAGCACCCATTTAGTGCAAGAAGAGAAATAATTAATATGATCATTCACTCTCATCAAAGCACTCCTACATGGTCCCCAAAAATGCCAGCAACATGGGTAGGTGGAGATTGGACCGGGACAGGGTGCGTATCTAGGTCAGCATAAGTTTGAGTTGGTGGTTGATGTTATTTAATACCATTCTACACAGATTATTTTTAGCTTATGCGGATGTACTTGGCGGAAGATCAAGATAATGTACTTGACTTAATGCAAAATTCACAATACGTTGAGACTTGGCGTGAGCGTGGCAAATGGAAAGCACCCAGTCAGTGCAGGAAGAGAAATTAATGTGCTCACTTCATACACTCTCATCAAAGCACTCGTACATGGGCCCCAAAAATGCCAGCAACATGGGTAGGTGGAGATTTGGACAAGTAGAAACCAGGAAAGGGCGTATCGAGGTCAGCATATGTTTGAGTTGGTGGTTGATGTTATTGAATACACATTTCTACAGAATACTTTTAGCTTATTGCTGCTGGCTTAATCTAAAACCAAGTAATAGGTGGTTGACACTGATTGGTTGCCGAGGATTCGAGGAACACTAAACGAACTTGGTAAAGCTGTTAATTTGCCAAAAAAAAAAAAAAAGAGTTGTGGCTAAAAGAGGTAAATACAGTTAAAACGGTTATTAGCAAACTATCAGACGTTTCTAGTCATTGCAATTTATTGTTCAGTGCTTGGAATCAAGAAGAGCTTGAAAGTTACCTAAAGGAAGGACATCATGATAGTTGTGGCCCTTTGGAAGAAAACCGTAGAAGGTAATTAGATAAGATCCTGAAAATTTCCCATAGCTCATATAGCACTGCTGCCCTTTTCTACAAGGTCTTGATGCGACGAATTTCAAGGAGTCTGTTCCCAAGTCACAATGAAGCACATGTGGGCATAGCTGCAAAAAATTACAGAGATAAACAATGCAAAAGAAATAATGATATGGTGCAAAGGTAAGTTTGTGACTATGAAAAGAATGAAACAATTTTAACTTGCATCTTACACCCCATTAAGGTTCACAAAGCTGCAGTTATGGCCTAGTCACTTGCACATTGTCTACACAACCCTACAAAAGAAAAATATGCTACTCAAATTTGCACTCTCCAAAACCAAATTGTTCATGTATTTGCATAACTCCATCTACATAAATGCAGGAGAGAATGTGTGCAGGGCTGTCCCTTCAACTAGATAACTTCTAGAAAATGTTGTTGACCCTAAGTTACCTTACATCAACACAAGACTAACTTTTGCACTAAAAATCTAGTGCACAACAGTATGAGCAGGATACTTAATGAGCATGATGAATTGGAATTTAACAAAGCACATGGTTTCGCTCCATGAAAAAACGTGGAGAACAACGAAAAGTGCACACATACAACTTTTAAACTGTTGAAAATATTTACATGCAAATATAACTCTACAAGGTAAATACTAGATTAAATCTGAAAAAGCACATTGTTCGCTCCACGAGTCGACACTGAGGCCAATGGAAAATGCACACAGACAAAGAGATAGAGTTGGATCCTTTGGAAGAATATGGAGATCAATCCTTCCCATTCAAACTTAATGTTAGACCACTCAAATTGAAGATCACTCAATTGTAGTTGGTCTATGTTGTAAAGAGTTCTTAAAATAAAAATTAAGTGTTTTAAATACTTTTTACCTATCCATCAAATAGGTACAAAATGAATGGCTAAAATTGTGAGTTGGTTAGTTTGACGGTGTAAAATATTTGAAACCTAAGAAAAAATGGTGTGAGAGGGTTTTTAAATGTTTAGATGATGGTTAAATAATCGGATAGACAATTTGCATGCCCAAAATCATCGATCAAGCAATATGTTACTTCCGGCCGTCCATTTTTTGCCTACTTCATGGAAGTGGAATAGATCCTAACAACATACATATGCCAATTACTTAATGAAAAGTCATACTTAATTTGTTACATTTTAAATTTCATGTGAAAAAAAATGGTACAAAGACATTCCTTTCCTATATATTGATTTACAGACTCGACCAGAAAAAATGCTGAGATTCTGGCCAAAACCAATTAAAATTGTGGCTCTATAAATAAATTTCTACATCACCACGAAGACAAAAAGGACAAACTGGAACACCATGCATGTAGAACACAGTAATTATACTAGTTTTTAAATATACTATAATAAAAGTCAAAGGTGAATAATGATGAGAGCGAGTATGACCGTAAAAGGGAAGTAAACATGTTTTGATATTAACAAAAATTGTGAAGCAATCAAGTTCAAGACGAAAAAGAAAAATTCTAGATGACATGCTATGAATTTGTTAATGCAAGGCCCATAATTATTTGGAGGTGAATACCTACATGGGAATACATGGGATACAAACAATCTTCGACCCTACAGCTAAGACATGGGGATCGCCTCCCAAGCAAAATATAACTACTACAGGTAGGGCTGTAAATGGTACCGGAAAACCTGATAACATGATCCGACCGTTTACATATTTAACGGGTTTGGATCTAAAAAGTTAAGACCCGAATTCTTATCGGGTCGGGTTCGGGCATGATACTTTCAAACCCGCAACCCAATAACAAACCCGAAAAGAGAATAAATGTTATAAAATGAAATTCACCATAATACATTTCACTATATTTAAATTGATAAAATTATATAAATGAGAACTTAATGATATTATTATAAAAATAAAATATGTAGGTTTTCAATTTACATCTAAAAAAATTGAAATTCACTTTAAAAAATAACTTTAATTGAAATTTGAATATAACTATTTAAAATCCGAATCCGACCCGAAACCGATAAGAAATAAGAGATTCTAACCCGAACCCGAATCCGAATTCCTTATGGTTCGGGTTCGGGTCGGATATGGCATGGATCCGACCCGACCCAACCCTCACACCCCTAACTACAGGTGAAAGATTGTCATTTGTCATATCAAGCGAATTATGTATAACCAATGGCATAGCTGGAGTTTTAAACTCGGAGGGGCACACTTTCATGTACCAACCTAAATCTGATTAGAAAATAAAAGAAAAAAACTATTTATAACATTTATATCTTTAAATTAAAATTTCATAATACTAGTTCAAAATTAATAATATGTTAAAAAATTTAAATTATTAATCTATTCTAAATGCCTTCAGAATTTATCTCCCTTACTTTTCAAGTAGAGTAAAATGTACATGTTATTATTAAATTCTTAAATTATTCTTAATATATAATCCCCTTTATTGTTGAACACTTGATTTATAAATAGTTTATCTTTTCTAGTAAATTTATTTTTTCCTTTCCTTTTTTATTTGCATTTTTCTTTTATTTCCCTTTATTTTATTTTTGTCATGTGTTAAACGCTCACTTAAATTAATAAAAAGTTTTGAGAGAAATAAGAGAAAAAGTACAAAAAAAATTAAACTTATTATTTTGAATTAAAAAGTGCTTGTTGGAAAATAGGGTTAAAAAATTAAAAAAACAATTAGAAAGAAAATAATCATATATTTTATTAACAACACAACAACATCTAAGCCATTTGTTCCACGTACTTGGGGTAGGCTACATGAACCAAAAGAGAATTACACCGGATCGGGCGCATGGATCAGCTTTCTCCACTCATTCTTATAAAGCAATATGCCATCATTAAGACCTTTAACCTCTATATCTTGTCGTATCACATCCATCCATGTTTTCTTTGGTCTCCCATTCGCTCTTTTAACTTGCCTAATTGATACTCTAACGCATCTGTAGGTCTACGTCGCACATGATCAAATAATCGTAAGCGTCATCTTCTCTTCTATAAGGGCTACGCCTATCTTACTACGAATATCCTCATTTCTCACCTTATCTCTGCACTTGTGTATAACATGAAGCATCAATTTCCAATATTATGCATGCGTATGATCATTACTATTGTAAGAAACTTACAGATGAAAATTAACTTATTGTTGCCACCCATTCGAAGATAAATACATAATGTAAAGCATCAATTTCCAATGTTATTCATGCGTACGATCACTACTATTGTAAGAAACTTACAGATGAAGATTAACTAATTGTTTCCCCCCATTAGTAAGATAAAACATAATGTTGATAAGAATAGAGCAAAATGCAATATAATAGCTTTCAGTATAAAAAAGGAACCATTGTTAGTGGCATTGTCATGTTGTCCCGATGAAGTAGACATCTTAAAAATATTATGACTCATTGGAAGCCCCATAGAACCGACATAATTATTTCAAGTATTACAATTTAGTTTGGAAGGTTAAAATCTTCACACAAGTAAATGTAATCGTTGAGCTAAAAAATGTTAGCTTATATAAGTCAGCTATTGGGTTGCATTTCAAATGCCCACATCTGGCATGATTGTTTCAAGTATTATAATTTAATTCTCGATTTATACAATAAAATTCCCCTAGAGTCACCACGATAATTCAGTGATCCTTAATAAGAGTTTCCTTGTCAAGCGTATTTCGGCTTGCATCAATTAAATCCTTCATCTCATAAAGCGAGAGGCGGGGGAATCCCCTTGTCCATCCTAGAAATTTGCTTTGTATGTACCTTAGCTATTATATCTTGGAATGACGATTTTTTTCATTTTTGTTTTGTGTATTGTGGGGAGTGCTTGGAGCACGTTTCGTTTGGGTGGGGGTCGCTGTATATCCACAAATAGGCTTTATCAATATTTTGTAGCATCTAAAAGTGGGCAATTTTTCTTGAGACTTAAGAACTCATTGAAAGTATTTATAGTTGTCACAAGATCTCAAGACATGAAAAGAAATTCTAGAGGCATGGAAAATAAGCATTATGATAAGCGCAATCCAAGGACCAATGCTAGACATGCAAACAATGTGACGCCGACCCTTTATTCACCACCGAAGTTTTAAAAAAATGTAATAAGATACAATCAATCAGTGTCGACACTTTAATCATGGGAGGATTTAAGGCCGATAAGTACAAGATAAATGACCCCCCACCCAAATTCCTACATATACGCCAAAGATTTTGCCCCATCTTTCATATAAGAAAGGAATATTATTTTAGCTCAAGAAACTCCCCCGCCCCAGACCCCTTGGTATTCTTATAAAAATACCTCACCTGTCAAATAAGAAAATTTCTTTATTAGGCCAAGAAAATATCTGCACGTACCTCCACAATTGCAACTATTCATCCAGAATCAAATGAACAAATGCAAATTTGGGAAAGTCCAAAGGTTTTAGACAGGACAAAGGTAACGAGGGCATGCAGGGGCGGTCGCCCCACGCCCTTGAGTTTTCAAAAATTTCATAAATTAGCATACTTATATTGCTAATCTCCCCCTTCAATTAGAGCTTCCTAATATTTAGCTTTACAAAAAAAGAAGAAACTTTCTAAAACCTCTATTGTGTGATTTATGAGGTGTATGGTATTATAGAATTAGTACAGATGCTTCCTCATTTAAGCCGAAATATTAGGAATAGGCATGTAAAAGTCCAATATGAGATTTGAACGCATAAATCATCATTTCATTATAAGAAAAACACAACTAAGAAAATAAGTATTTAACAAATCACTCAAATGTCAAATAAGTTTTTCACATGTGCTTTACTCATCCACCAGTTGTTCATCACCTTTACTTATCTCCTGGCCTAAATTTATTTGTTTTTATTTATTTTTACAAATTAAATTTTTTTACTATTTTTGTAGACAGGTTATCGAAGAATTAAAAAACATTTTGATTGAAAAAAGAATACGTGAACAAAAACATCTAATTAGTTATGTTATGTGTCGATCAACTATTATTGTTCTTATTATAATTTTTATGATAACTTTGAACTCTCTGCGAATTTACACTTCAATGCAATCGAGTTGTTACAAACTACTTATGAAAGAGATTAATTCTATAAAACTATAAGAGAGTTTAAATATAATATTATTAATTATTTTTAATGAATATTACAATAATAATTGGGTTGCAAAGTTTTTGTTGAACTAAATTTAGCACTTTTAGGATTTAGTTATTTCATTTTTGTACTCTTTTTCTTTCAATTTTTATACTCGTCCCATGTGAATGATTCTTGGCTCCGTCTCTGGTTTTAGGAATCTTTAAGTTTCTTAGTATTCTATTTCTTAATATTTAAAGAGATACTTTCGTGTTTCTACTTGAACAAAAAATAACAAGAAAAATAAAAAGAAAAATAAAAGAGAACAGAGTCGAAAGAAAAAAGAAGAGAGCAAAAAACAAAAAGAAGTTGGTGCTTTTGGAAAACCCATGAATTATGTTTGCATGTTTTGTTATTTTATTTCTCTTCAGTTGTAAAATAATCTAGAACTTTATTTTCTTATTTTGGGAATAGTATATTTGCAACTGCAATTGGTAATTCTCTTCTAATTAGTATCAAGATAATAAAGTAACAAGCTAGTAGGCATTTTACAGGTTATTTTATTCCACATCATTTACAATAAAATGATAGTATATGCTATATTAAAACTTGAGTATCTATTTTTTGTGAATATGAAATGAATAATACATTATGCTTAAATTTAGATATTCGTAAAGTATTTTTGAATTTGAACAATAAGGTTTTACTCTCTATTATGAATATCTTTTTAATTTATAATACTATCTTTTGTATGTTATTTCCCTTACCTGTCAAATAATCCTAAACTCTAATATCCTAATGGATCTCCCCGACCCAAAGAAAAAGATATGACCCCAAAATGCATCAGCCAAATGAAAAATAACTTAGGAAAATAAGCACTCCACTGAAAATTAACAATGCGGTAATAATGCAACATGGTTGGATTTTAAAATAAAATGGAGGTGATAAAATTTCTTTATAGACAATGGTTTGTCAAGCTATACCTTCTTCGTCTTGAGAATGTACGGATCATTGGGTGAACAAGCCTGCCATTCCTCGCACCATGGAAGTTTTGGGCACTCCAAGAAACGTTTAATATACAGTGTAAAAGTAATATCCTTCCTCTTGTCCTGTTTCCTTTGAATAGCTGCATTCATCTCCTTCTACTGTTGAAAGAGATCACAAAACTAATAAGTGTTTTCTTCAATATTTTACTTGTCGGACACATTACAAAGATTCGGAACAGCAAGTCATCTTAGTTTCATATTCATCTTGGTGAGATCATATTAACAGACCGCTAACATATTAATATTCGTCTCAGTTCAAAAAAAAATCTCTTTTTCTGTTCCTCCTCATAACTCAATATATCATGATTTATTTATTGATATTTAAGAGAGAAACTTTACAAATCTATCTATCTAGTAACAAAGCATGCATGTAGACATGACATAATCAGATAATTAATTTAAAGTAAATTCCAGTGAAAAAAAAATTGCAAGTGGTAAAACTCAGGCAAAACAGCACCTTTTCCAGGATTCGGCGACGTTTCAATTCTACATGTCGGTGGTTGGAAGCGACAGCAAGATATCTATTAACAGAAATTGGAAGCATATTCATATTCTTCTTCTTCTTCTTCTTCTTCTTCAACGCTTCTTGTTAACCTTCACCAGATCGTCTTCTTCTTCTTGACTTAGAATCATATAGCGACTACCATGTTCATCACCTCCTTCGAAAGTCGCGCTGCTGTCAAACTTTTATTGATTACAGTCCATCCAATATACTTACACAAAATATGCTCTTTAAGATTGCAGATCCGAAAGAGCCATATTTACTCAACTCTCTCAACAATACCACAAACTCTGTAAAAAGGAAGATATGATAAAGATAAGAGCTCTTCCACTTAAATATACTTAATTATATCTTTTATAACGGTATAAAAAATTATATGCATTTATATTTCTATTTGTGAATTATAATTAAACTAATATTTTCTTATGTTGTGGTTATCTAGACAAGCTTAAATATGTTCGGTGCATCGAGTTAATGACTAAAAAACAAATTGAAGAGAGTAATGAATTGCCTAACAATTTTACCAATCTAATCACATTTTGTTTGGTTCGGAATTTGCTTTTCATTAGGTATCTTTTCTTTTTATTAGGAACCTGTGCAAATTTCGAATCAAGTAAAATGTGATTAAATTAATGAAGTCTGTTAGACAATCCATTACTCTCTTCAACTTGTTTCATAGTCATCAACTCGATACACCGAACACATTTAAGATTGTCTAGGTAACCACAACATAAGAAAATATTAGTCTAATTATAATTCATAAAAAGAAATATAAATATGCATATAATTTTTATACCATTATAAAAAATATAATTAAGCGTATATAAGTGGAAGAGTTCATATCTTATCATATCTTCCTTTTTACAGAGTTTGTGAAATTTTAAGAGAGTTAAGTAAATAGCGACTCTTCGGATCTGCAGTCTTTAAGAGTCTTTTTTGCAAGTATATTAAATAGACTGATGTATGCACTATCCTGAAACAAGTAAAGTATGTGTGAAGTATAATTATTGAATTAAGTTTATAGAGTTGAACTATATAAATATTCGGTATTCTATATGACAAAAAGAAAAAAAAATTGAGAAAATCAAGATTACCAAGGTGGAGTTAAAGACCATTATATACTAGAAGAAATTTTTTATTAATAATTAGAAAATTATAAGAATTTTACTATAAATCTCTTTTGTGTTTATGTTTATTTATGTTTACTTGAGTATTCCTATGTTTACTTGAGAAATACATAACGAATAGGTTAGACCTCTATTCTTATTAAGATATTGGTTTTTTTTAAAACTTTTACTATAATCCATTCTTATTAATATATTGGTTTTTTTTAAACTTTTACTATAATTCCAAATTGCCGTGTGAAACTCTATCAACAATTGACTTATACCAATTTCCAATTATAAATGTTATATTTCGTGAAGCAGTATAAACTTTTGAGGTCTAGTTATTAATAAGGTGTTTTAGATACGAAAACAGACACGGAGAATCGATTTAAACAATTATCCAGCCAGGTAAAAGGACCTAGCTATATGTGTATATTCTATTAAATTGTCTATTTGACTTATGTAAATATATATATTTGGTTGAATATATGAAATAATCTAATATTAAAGTGATCTTATAAATAATTAGTTTTTGTCAAAATGGGAGTAACATACTTTATCTTAAACAGAATATAATTTTTAGAAAATAATGATTTACATTAAGTTCATAATAAAAGTTACTTCTTTTCAACATTTTTTATTGTGATTAAATTTATTAGTAATGTTTACTAATGCATATTTGATGGAAGGGCAGAGCTACAAAGAGTGTTAATATACCTTAATTAAAGTCGAGAATACTGCCTGCTCTTAAAAAGGACATGACACGGCGACTGCAGGGAATCACCGCTGAACACGCCTTTCTTTGCGATTGGCATTTCCAGATCTGGAAACAATCAGGTGCTGATGATAATTATATGGCCTTTGGAAAGGAGGAGACATAGACGGAGAGTAGTTCAACAGATCGGGGAAGAGAGTTGAGATGTTGATATCATGATTCTTGGATCCCACAAGACGAGAGGGAGAGTGAGGGAGAGGAGACGGAGTGAGGGGGAGAGGAGGAAGAGATGGCATCCAATATTAATATTATTAATATCCGTGCAATGGACCCACCAAAAATTCCACTCAATTCATTCTTATCTGGATTCGGCCCACCACTCACATGGAGTCGGCTGACATGTCAGTATCCTCTTTGACCGGTTCCCTTGTTTCAATTGCGAGCTAGACTCGAATCTTTTCAGAACTGAATCTTTACAGAACTGAATTTTATCCCAATGCAACATCTCAAATGCAAGAGAATAGAGAAGACCTGAATCTTTTCAGAACTGTAGGATTGCGAGCCAGACTTGTCTTGTAGAGCTTCGGATGATAAGCATGAGGACATGAAAGCCCTAACCTCAACCCCATTCTTCCTTCATTGACAATTGCGGCTAGAAATCCTACAAAAACCCCAATTCAAATTTAAATTCAAAGCACATTCATCAAAATCTTGAAAAAAAATTGAAAAGCAACAAGTACAATATCAAAGGAAAAATGAAATCACAGGAAAAAAAATTGAAACAAAATAATAAGAGAGAATCAGAGAGTTGAGAGGATTAAAATCAGACCTTGTTGTTCTGAAGAGAAGGCGAGAGCGCGAGCAAGGTGGGGAGAAGGTGGAGAGTGGGAGGGGGCCAAGAAGAGATCGGATCTGCGAGGAAGGCGAGGACGAGGCCGAGACTATGATCTGATGACCGGCAAGCGGATCGTCGCCGCCGACAGATCTGATGAGAGGCGGCGAGGAGAGAGTGAGGCGAGATCGAGAGAGTGAGGGTGAGGGTTAACTTGTTAAGGTATTTAAGTAAATGGGTATGGGTCTAAAGGGCTTTCAATTTGACTTCAACCTTCAACCATTTGGTGCAACTTTCTTGCCAAGACAAGAAAACAATAAACAAAACTAGAAAGAGGTTGTATAATCCCTTAAAAGCGACAAGGCGACCTCCAATTCTCTTGGATACGAAAGACATCCACAAGGAGACAAGGTGGTAAATTTTCTATATAAGAAGTGCATTTAACTCCGAGGCCAACAGAAGCCAAGAGTCAACAAAGACATACAACAGATCACCTACTGCACAACACACACACACACACAGAGAGAGAGAGAGATGCGTGCGTGTCAAAAGCATTTTCATCGAATTTCTCATTTTATTCTATAAAAGAAGCTAGCATTTCATCATTACTTGCCAATTCTTGCCAAAATTTGGTCATTTGGTAAGAGTTAGCCGGAATTAGCTTAATTCTTGAGCCAACTCCACTGCCCAACAAGGTCCTAGAGTCTTAACGCTTGCCTCCGCCTTTCCACACAGGAAATAATCCCTTCTCTCGTCTATGTTAACTAAATAGAACATCATGGCAAATAGCAAGCAGTATGGGACTTCATCCTGAATATGCCTAGCAAGTGGTTCATAACTATGGAAAATAAGGACTCAATGTCAAACATTGATGCAAGTGTACAGTCAATCATTTTGTCTAACCTGAACTGACCTCGTTCTAGTTACTACATCATACATGTCCTTAATCACATCAATATACTAATCACTTGGATCTTTCCTAAAACCTACAACATTTACTCCCTATGAAGAGATTCTTCCAGATCAATGAAAACTATATGCAGTCTCTTTCTTCGCTCAATGTCCCTTCTCTGGTGTTCAGTAACTATTAGAATATCATGGCAAATAGCATGCATCATGGGACTTCATCCTGAATATGCCTAGCAAGTCAATCATTTTGTCTAACCCTGAATTGCCTCGTTCTAGTTACTACATCATACATGTCCTTACTCCATCAATATAACTACTACAAATCACTTGCATCTTTCCTAAAACCGACAACATTCTCTCCCTGCGAAAGAGATTCTTCCAGATCAATGAAAAATATATGGAAAATCTTCTCTATATATCTCCCAATTCAGCACTTTAAGCTTTGACTTCCCTCGCATAAATAGCAAAATTGACATTTAAAACCAATATTTCTTTCCTTGGTCTTCATCAAACTAAACTCATAAGCTACTGGTAGTGTGAAAATAGGTACCAAGATGCTTCTCCTGGATGCATTAGGCACTTATTAGTTTACAAAGTTTTTAGTGTGGTGCACAAGTCACAAATTCACTAATTAGCACCCAAAACTGATGACGCTGAAAATAGACAATGGCATCTCATTGAAACTTTTTGACACATTGTGCCTCAAAAATGCCAGCAACATGGGTAGGTGGAGATTTGGACAAGTAGTAACCAGGAAAGGGCGTATCGAGGTCAGCATATGTTTGAGTTGGTGGTTGATGTTATTGAATACACATTCTACAGAATACTTTTAGCTTATTGTTGCGGCTTAATCTAAAACAAAAATAGATGTTGACACAGATTGGTCGCCGAGGATTCGAAGAACACTAAATGAACTTGGTAAAGCTGTTAATTTACAAAAAAAAAAAGTTGTGGCTAAAAGAGGTAAATACTGTTAAAACGGTTATTAGCAAACTATCAGAAGTTTCTAGTCATTGCAATTTATTGTTCAGTGCTTGGAATCAAGAAGAGCTTGAAAGTTACCTAAAGGAAGGACATCATGATAGTTGTGGCCCTTTGGAAGAAACCGTAGAAGGTAATTAGATAAGATCCTAAAAATTTCCCATAGCTCATATAGCACTGCTGCCCTTTTCTACAAGGTCTTGATGCGACGAATTTCAAGGAGTCTGTTCCCAAGTCACAATGAAGCACATGTGGGCATAGCCGCAAAAAATTACAGAGAAAACAATGCAAAAGAAATAATGATATGGTGCAAAGGTAAGTTTGTGACTATGAAAAGAATGAAAATTTTAGCTTGCATTTTACACCCCATTAAGGTTCACAAAGCTGCAGTTATGGCCTAGTCACTTGCACATTGTCTAAACAACCCTACAAAAGAAAAATATGCTACTCAAATTTGCACTCTCCAAAACCAAATTGTTCAAGTATTTGCATAATTCATCTACATAAATGCAGGAGAGAATGTGTGCAGGGCTGTCCCTTCAACTAGCTAACTTCTAGAAAATGTTGTTGACCCTAAGTTACCTTACATCAACACAAGACTAGCTTTTGCACTAAAAATCTAGTGCACAACAGTATGAGCAGGATACTTTAGGGCGTGTTTGGTAACTTGCAAAATGTTTGCAAAATGCAAAAACTTTTGCAACTTTACATTTTACACTTGTTTGGTTTCGTTTGCAAAATGCAAAATGCAAAAACTTTGCAACTCTTCTTTTCCCACTTGCAGTTGCTACAGTTAAATTTGTGGTATGTAAATCTCACTTTACACTCATATTTTCCCACTTGCAGTTGCTACAGTAATTTTGTGGTCATGTAACTCACTTGTAGTACACTTACAGTTCAAAACAGTTACTTGATAATCAATATATAATTAAATATTATTAAATATTTAATATTTTAATAGTGTTCAATTTCTTATTAATTATTTAATTATTTATATTTTTTAATCTTAACTTTTTATTGTTTTAATATTAATATTTTACTATTTTAATTTAATATTTTAATTTAATATTATTATTTTATTAATACTTATTCCATTTTTTATTATTTTATTTAGAGTTAATATTTTATTAATATAACAGTATTATACTTTAATATAAAATTACTATATATTTAATTATTTATTTTTTAATATAAAAATTACTTTATTAATACATAATATATTTATTATTATATTAATATTTTATTATGTAATATTGTAATAATAATTCAGTATAATAAAACTATAATGATAATTATTATTAAATTATAATTATATTTACTTTATTAATTTTATATTTCTATAATATTACAATAATATTATAATAAAATTATATTATAATAATTTTCAAGTATTTTTAATATTATAATATTATAACTATTTTATTATTGTTGTAACATTTTTAATATTTATTATTTATTTGTATCTTAAAATTTTATTAATGTTCTTTAGATTTTCTTAAAATTTTTATTATTTATTTAGTTAATATTTAGTAATATTTTACTATTTATACTAATATTTTATTAATATTATTGTTATAAAATAAAATATTAAGATTATTAATTTTTTATCTCAAATTTATTAATACAATTTAATTTGCAATAGTAGATTTAATTAATAGTACTTTAATATTAAATCACTGCTAAATTAATTTGTGGTCAACTTTTCCACTTACACTTTTACATTACCAACAAACACCGTAAAACACAAATACTTTTCCATTACACTTTCACTTATCACCAAACACGTAAAACACAATATATTTTCTCTGCTACAGTTCACTTTTTCCATTCTCATTTTACGACTTAGACTTGCGACGTTTTGCAACGAAACAAACGGCCCTAATGAGCATGATGAATTGGAATTTAACAAAGCACATGGTTTCGCTCCATGAAAAAACGTGGAGGGCAACGAAAAGTGCACACATACAACTTTTATACTGTTGAAAATATTTACATGCAAATATAACTCTACAAGGTAAATACTAGATTAAATCTAAAAAAGCACATTGTTCGCTCCACGAGCCGACACTGAGGGCAATGGAAAATGCACACAGACAAAGAGATAGAGTTGGATCCTTGGAAGAATATGGAGATAAATCCTTCCCATTCAAACTTAATGTTAGACCACTCAAATTGAAGATCACTCAATTGTTAGTTGGTCTATGTTGTAAAGAGTTCTTAAAATAAAAATTAAGTGTTTTAAATATTTTTACCTATCCATCAAATAGGCACAAAATGAATGGCTGAAATTGTGAGTTGGTTAGTTTGACGGTGTAGAATATTTGAAACCTAAGAAAAAATGGTGTGAGAGGGTTTTTAAATGTTTAGATGATGGTTAAATAATCGGATAGAGAATTTGCATGCCCAAAATCCATCGATCAAGCAATATGTTACTTCCGGCCGTCCATTTTTGCCTACTTCATGTACAGGCAAGGAAAACTATAGATCACTTGATTTTTTTGGTTTTAAGTCACTTTAAAAAATGTAGATTAATAACTTTAACGGAATGGATTTGGTATTTGAATGGCCCATCATTGAATTTGAGTGGGAAGGATTTGTGCTCAAATCCTCTGAAGGTAGCCAAGTCTACCTCCACATACAAATTATTCAGCCTGTTGAAACATATATGAAAATATAACTTTACAAGGTAAATATAGAAGCAAACAAATGCCTGAATTGCATGGGATGCAAAAAAAACTCCTCGTAATAGATTCCCCAGAAATATCAAAAGAAGAAAAGTATGTAGTTCAGTCAGCAAACCGAGTGATTAAAGAATCCAGCAACGGGAACAAGGCAAGCCTTCCACTTTCCATCAGGGAATAATATATGCATGCCGCAGGAATGCAACAGTTCCCAAGCCCACGGAAAATCACCGAATGAAGATGGAAGATTAACTTCTGAATTAAGGGCAGCAATATCTTATGCCGACTCTTCAACAGCTGAAAACGAAAGAGAAGAAAGTTATTATAAAGAGTATGGGAAACATTGCATGGTAAGAAAAACAAAGTCAATAGGATGCTAGGACTACCTCCTTGTTCAACAATATTTTTCTTCTAATCCAGTTCACTCCAATGTAGCAAGAGCATCATCACCAAAACTCAGTCCTAAACAAAATTGTAATAATATAGAAGAATTTGAGATTAGATAGAATTTTCCTTACAAGTGAGCATACCTGCTATAGTAAAAGAAAATTGGCAACCGCGAGATAACTGAAATCATAAGAGAACAACTATTTTTCTTTAAAGCTTAAGAGAACATCCATAATTCAGTATGTGATTGGAGCATTTGCTAGGAGCAAGTAAAATACCAAAACATGGTTAGTGGAGATTTGGACCGGGACAGGGTGCGTATCTAGGTCATCAGCAGTTTGGAGTTGGTGGTTGATGAGTTAATACATTCTACACAGATTATTTTTAGCTTATGCGGATTGTACTTAGCGGAAGATCAAGATAATGTACTTGACTTAATGCCAAATTCACAATACGTTGAGACTTGGCGTGAGCGTGGCAAATGGAAAGCACCCAGTCAGTGCAGGAAGAGAAATTAATGTGCTCACTCATACACTCTCATCAAAGCACTCGTACATGGGCCCCAAAAATGCCAGCAACATGGGTAGGTGGAGATTTGGACAAGTAGAAACCAGGAAAAGGGCGTATCGAGGTCAGCATATGTTTGAGTGGTGGTTGATGTTATTGAATACACATTTACTACAGAATACTTTTAGCTTATTGCTGCTGGCTTAATCTAAACCAAATAATAGGTGGTTGACACAGATTGGTTGCCGAGGATTCGAGGAACACTAAACGAACTTGGTAAAGCTGTTAATTTGCCAAAAAAAAAAAAGAGTGTGGCTAAAAGAGGTAAATACAGTTAAAACGGTTATTAGCAAACTATCAGACGTTTCTAGTCATTGCAATTTATTGTTCAGTGCTTGGAATCAAGAAGAGCTTGAAAGTTACCTAAAGGAAGGACATCATGATAGTTGGGCCCTTTGGAAGAAAACCGTAGAAGGTAATTAGATAAGATCCTGAAAATTCCCATAGCTCATATAGCATCCTGCCCTTTCTACAAGGTCTTGATGTGACGAATGTCAAGGAGTCTGTTCCCAAGTCACAATGAAGCACATGTGGGCATAGCTGCAAAAAATTACAGAGATAAACAATGCAAAAGAAAAAGATATGGTGCAAAGGTAAGTTTGTGACTATGAAAAAGAATGAAACAACTTTTAACTTGCATTTCACACCCATTAAGGTTCACAAAGCTGCAGTTATGGCCTAGTCACTTGCACATTGTCTACACAACCCTACAAAAGAAAAATATGCTACTCAAATTTGCACTCTCCAAAACCAAATTGTTCATGTATTTGCATAACTCCATCTACATAAATGCAGGAGAGAATGTGTGCAGGGCTGTCCCTTCAAATAGATAACTTCTAGAAAATGTTGTTGACCCTAAGTTACCTTACATCAACACAAGCTAGCTTTTGCACTAAAAATCTA